>VYZP01017440.1:1864-12819 GCA_013400635.1 Hypocryptadius cinnamomeus | reverse complement strand
ATGAAGAAAGTGAAAAGTTATTGAGTCCATCTCCCAGATGAGTTGTTAATTTTGGATGCTTACACACGAGAAGTATTTTTAGGGATAAACTGACACAATAATAATTTTAAAGTCCACTTATTACCCATGGAAAAAATCCATTGGCTCCAGATTATTAAAAATATATTCTTAAGCTATCCACTAATATATGACTCTGGTACTGCTTGTAAAACTTTGTGTTCAAAGGCCCCAGTTGGAAAGAAACACAGGAGGCAATGTTTCACAGTGAAGGACTTCCAAGTGGGATTTGGAAAGCTTGCAGTCCTTGCTAGGACGTGCTACTGAGTCTCTATATGAGCTTGGGTCTGGTCATGCATTCAATGTATTTTAACTGGCTTCAAAATCAAGCCTCACCTTTTTGCCCTACTAGAAGTTCCTACAAGCTGAGTCTAGAGTCCTATGTCTGTTTTTTCCCAGGTATTGGAAGATCCTTAGTAGCATGTGTGAAATTTGTTTGTGATTTCACTTCCTCCCATGCATCCCCTCAATGCATGACTTGCATGGGGCTGATGGCTCTTTAGCCTTCTTTAAAATCCCTGAAATGCCCTCCTAGAAAGACAGATGAGGTTTATATACTCAATCTTCAGAGGTTTATACTCAGTTTATATAGAGGCAAGTGTAGTGTAATTAAAGTCACCCTTCAGAAAGTCACCCTTCCTGTAATTAAAGTCACCCTTCCTGGAGGGGTGAACTAGGAGATAAAGTAGGATATGGCAGTTTCAGAAAGGACAAAAGTAGAAGGCAGTAACAGATTAGAAGATGTGGAAAGACTGTGACTGATGCCATGTAACCCTTAGCATGAGTGAAGCATAAAATTGACATCAATAATTAATAGTTGAATGCAATAACAACTAAGTATTGAGTGGCAAAGAGGTTGGCAAACATTCAGGTACAGTACTTACTTCTTGTTCATGATTCTTGAGTCAGGGAAATGCACATATTCAAAAGAGTCTGTGATGAAAAAATAAACACGCTATTTATTTAGAGACTTAAAAATCTAGATGTATTCATTTTCAGTACTTTTATATATATTTTTTTTTCCAGAAGAACTTTTGCTAAACTAGAAAAGAACTTATCTTGAATTATCCTCTATTCTAAGGAGAAAATGCTTCAATTTTGGCAGGTGTTAATCTGCAGGTGTTTGAAGATATGATGATGACTGTGATCATGTTTTTAAAAGTTGCCTTAATGATATCTCTATTTGTACATGGACAAATTTTCATTTATTGCATACATTGTTCTACCGTTACTGTCTGTGCAGTCAGTAATGGAATTTGTACATACAGATCTGCATTTATTTTTGGAATTTGTGAAGTGAAATTTAAATTTTAAAAACCAAGCATAAACTTTTTGTAGTATCTCTGAAAACCAAATCTAAACACTATTGGTCTGTGACAATCCTTGGTCACAAAAGAGGGAATTAAAATACTTATGTATACACACAAACAAACAAACACACATACAGTTTTCAAAAGTTTGACTTTACCATTTTGTTGAAGAAATCTAGAATTCTAAAAGCTGTTTCAGAGTTGTCAGCTCTTGTATTGCCAAGACTTTTAAGCTGATGACTCAATCAATTTTCCAATTGTCTGCTTGTCTCTGCCTGATATTTCCTAATAGAAGCCTCAGTAGTCACATAATTTAGACATAAAAATGGAATTTATAACTTTTCCATTTACTCTGTCTCTATCACTGTCCGCTGCCATTACTTTCTCTCAGCTTAATAACTGCAGTGAGAATAAAAAATAGTCTTATTGTCTGCTCTCCTAATATGCAGCAACTTGTCAAATGCCAGGGACTTGCAACTGTATGTATATCAGCTGTTTCTGAGCTTTCTATTGTCCTCACCCTATTTTACATTTTCTTTTTAAATTTGCCATACATTTACAGACAAAATTTCTTAAGCTTTCTATTATCCATGAGTGTGGACATTCAGTTTATTTTAAAATGTTTTAACCCAGTTTTAGCTGTTGCTGAATCATATTGGCAGTGAACCAAACTGTTTTATTTTTCTACAATTAATTGTCTCTTGCTGTTTTTCTGTATGGATTGTATTTATTCGGTGGTTCTGGTATTCTTGGTAGATTTCTAGAGCAGGTTGTTCTTTCTCTGAAATCACAATAATGGGTTTGTGATAGTGGAAATTGCCAATGATGGCATGTGAATTACAGTGTTGGTAAGTAGTGTTGGCAAAGCAGATGTATGTCTGAGAAAAATAATTCCTTAATTACTTTTAAAATTAAGAAAGGATTAGAATTTTGGAAGATGTGCAAGAAACAGCACTTTCCCCTAAACTGCTTCTTTTTAAAAAGTTCACCAAAGAGTGCTGACTTCTGTTGCCGCATACTACAGGAATGAAAGCTATTTTTCCTGCCTTGAACATTATGCTTCAAACTTCTGAAAAGTCCTTCATATTCTGAAAAAACCTACCTGAAAATTTTCTATCGAATGTGTGATCGCTTTTGAAGCAGTTTGGCCAACATTTTCTTTGTGTCTTTGCACTTGTTGAACCTATTTCAAAGTATTCAAAGATGGCATGAGCCAAACAGTAAACTTCTAATAACTCACAGTATTGCAAATGAGTGTGTTTTTATGAATTTAATAATTACATAGTTATTCAATAATTCCTTTTTTGGAAAATTTATAGGCATTTTAATGTAGACTGGATCTTAAAATTCAAAGTCTAAGTTGGGGGGGAACAAAAGAGAAAACTCACATAAAAAACCCCTTATTTTTCTAAAGCTTGCTTTGAGAGTATTAAAAGACAAGTTGTCATTAGCGGGGATGAAAAATATAGTAGGGAGAAAACTTTGAATACATTGGCAGATTCTACTGAGAACCCTATTTAGCTGAATCAGAAAAATATCTCCTTATTTCTTATAACTTAATGGAGCTGGAAGTCAGAGTGCAGAAGTAACACTGTGCTAAGTTTCTCTACACAGGTGTTGTGATAAGTGACTTTTCTGGCAGTTTACACCTACTGAATTTGGGTGTCTGCCTTTACTGTGGGTGTGGGGGTCTTTGGAAATAAAATCCTTGGAATAAATACGACTGGTAAAATTGCCAACCACGCCTGCTATTGATTAAGAAAAGGTTTTGCAACCATTTAGACTAGCAAGCTTGGCCCAGTTGTAAATGTAGACGTTCCATGGATGAAAGGAGAAGTGACAACAAATCATAATTATACGTCTGCTTTTTATCAGCAACACAAAATCTTTTGCAGACAAGAAAAATGCTGGGACCTCATGATGAGTTTTGCACTGCCATTCTCTCCCTGCCCATCAAACACAGGAACACAAGGACATGCAGCACATTGTGCAGGAGTCAAGGAGATTGGCTGTTTCTTTTGGCTAAAACCCTGTGGTACAGTGGCCCCTTTCCAAGCAAACTGAAGCAGGGCACATGCCAGTCATGCCCCTGTCCTTAAAGGACCATCTTAGTCAAAATAACAACAAAAAAAATATCCAGTCTCCCATAAACTAGGCTCAGAAGGGGTGCTTCTATGCAACTTAAAAAGAAGCAAGAAAAATAAAAGGCCCCAAGCCACCAAGAGTTTGTAAAAAGCGTAACTGACAGTAATGAGAAAATGAGAATTAGCTTTTATGTGCTGTCTTAAAAATTGACTAGTCAACATATGAAGCACAGTTAAAAATTCAGCCAAGTACTATTTGCCAAGAACAATAAAAAATAATCAAAACCTTTCAATTATACTTACTTAAATGAAATTTCAAAATGAAAGTCAGGCAAAAGTGAAGATGTGTAGCTTTGCTTTTGGTTTAGCTCTGTCGCACAAAAGGCAGCAGATTTCCTGGGGCTTTTACTTTCAGAAGAGGGATGTGCAGTGCAAACAAATTTCAGGGCCCTGCAGGAAATTTCATGAGTTGTTTGTCCAAACATCAGACTGGAGCAAATCAGAGGAACCAGCATTATGCTTGGGGTGACCCAGTATATTAAAATGCTGAGCATTTTAAAATGCATTTCATAACTGAGAAGGTCTCTGTTCATTTGAATAGTTAGTGCAAGTTCGTTCTATTAATATAGTATCTTGCTAGACAGTACATCCTTGTTAGTGCCTTAAGGTTTTTTGCCACTATTATTTGACTAAGAAGAAAATATACAGGCTCTTTGGGACATTTGCATTGTCTTTAAAAACTCCAAACAAACCCAAACCCAACAGGAAATAACCAAAACCAAACCTACATGGAGTTGATGCAGAAAAAAAAAGACATTTTCTTACAATCAAATGTGAGTTAACAAACAAGTAACTTGCTTCTGAAACTGAAAATGGGATATAGCCTTCTAAAATCATTTAGACAACTTTGAAAACTGGATTTGAAAATCCTTCTGAGAGCACAGTCAGACTCCTTGTCAAGTACTTCTGAAGGAAGAACTGAAGAATTTGGTTTTCACTTCTGTATATCATTAACTCAGCCTCTGAATAGCTAGAAATGTCTGCCAGGGCCCAGATCTTCGTGCTGAGACTGACACTACGGAGGCATCGTGTAAACTTTTCACTGGTTATTCTTGCTCGTTTGGCCGTCTGCATTCTCACATTAAAGATTAATGGAAATGGGTAGAAGTTGCCACAGACACTACCATATTCCTGGTTCAGAAAATCAGTTTTGAGACTACAGTTAAGGTGTGGAATTCTTGGGAAGCTTAATTTTTATGCTGCTCAATCTCATTTTGAAGCGCTTTATAGCACCAGGCCAATTTTATTTGGTACAATAGGAAACAGTGGTAGAAACTGAAATAGTCGTCTCACCAGCACGTGAAAAGCAGTTGTCAAAAGGCGTTGTCAAAAATTTTTTCAAAGGCTGTCTTCACAGAACAACAAACAGTTACATGTTACATGAGGAAGTACTTATTTATCTGATTTAAATGGACACAATTTGGCTTCACTAATTCATTTCTGGCAACAATTAGCATGTTGCTCAATTTATTTTAATAGCACATTAATTTGATTCCCGATTTTGCCAGAAATGCAACCAGAAGCTTCACAGTAACAAAATATATCTCTAATAGAAGCTGCCAAAGCTCTCTGTTAAGATAGTTATTAAGGAAACTATTTGCATCGGTTTATTGAGAGTAACTTTGTAATGCAGTTCTAATACCTAACTTTCACCCACAAACATAAATCAGTAATGCAGAAAAATCATGCAGTGGAATTAGGCCAAAAAAAAAAAATACAGTTATTTTATAGGGACTGTATAGATTTTCTTAATTGAGAAAAAAATTGTTAAACAAGGCAGGCTCAAGGCAAAAGCCACCACCCGAGGTGTCATGCTATTTCTAGGACCCTCATCCCATGAAATTCACAGGTTTCAAGATGTAGTAGGTATTTGCTGGAGCAAAAACAGACTATGGAACACAAGCTAATCCCTCAGATAAAACTCTTCAGCAGAAAGCTTTTAAAAGCAGAAGAGCATAGGAGGAATCAAAGGCAACTCACAGAGCTCTTCCTTCACGGAGTGTTGGTTTGGAGCTAGCGCAATGCCCAGGTGCTTTCCCCTGAAAAACAAATTTTTGCAGCTTTACTAAATGCTCCACAAAGCTGTCTGAAGATCAGAGGTTGAAATGGTGCAAGTGGACAAATATTCTGTGGGGTTTTGGTGAGTTTCCTGTGCACGGCCACAACAGCCCTGGCACCAATCAGCTCTGTGAGAGTGCTAGATATTCATCCTTCCCTCTCTAAGAATCCACCTCAAAGTGAACTAAGACAGAAAACATGCTCTCTCATTCTCATCTGCCTTAACCCACATTCTGCAGCTCTGTCTGTGTGATAATAGCTATTTCAAATGTTAACACACAGAAGAATTTTTTGTTTCAATAGGCTGCTGCTTAATTTTAATGGGGAAAAATATGTCTCCTGATTTTAAATTTTCTCTACTTCTAGAGCTTTTCAAAGAGCTTATGTATTATTTCAAGGTATGTTTGACTATTTTCATTATCTATTGCTTAAAACTAAATTAATATTTTGGGAACAATGTCCTTATTCGTACGTTATGGTTTCAAGGGATTTCAGTAAATCTTTGTACCTATGTATAAGACTACTGTGGTGAACATGAAGAATGTTTTTTCTTTATATTTTAAAACATAAGACCTACATGTAAATAGAAAAAAATGCATGAGGTTTCTAAAGATATACTTCATTAGACATTTTTTCTACTAAAAAAAATATTTTGCAAAAAATGCCAGTGTTGCTGTGGGAAAAAAAAGTATATCCTGAAAACATCAGTCCATAGTATACAGGAATGGTGTCCCAGCACAAGAGCATTGGCCGCATTTTAGAGAGCCCAGAAGCTGGAATGTATTGGGGCACTAACACTATAGCCCCAATAAATCTTGTTGATAGAATTTACGAAACACAAATACCTCTGTTGTAAGCTTACTCCCCTTTCAATAGCTTTTATGCTGCCTAATCATGTTTCTCAGGAAAAAAGGTGTATTTTATCTGAAAAGATGCTTTCCATCCAAGAAATCAGTCAAAAATAGAATAGGTATTTCCAATTCTCAATCAAATCAGCCTATGACCCACAAACCAATTGATACTTTTTCTGTGTTTGGAAAGCATACCGTATTTTTATTTGGGATTTTTAATACAAACTTTTGAAGCTGTAACATTGAGAGTGCTCTGTGCATAAATAAAATATTATAATTAAAATATTGCATGGAACCACTATTATGGTAAATGAACGCATTTATAATTATTATCTGTAAAACTGCAGAGTGCCAGTTTAGCGTAAACTGGAGTCAACATGACTCCTATTCTTCTCATTAATTGTTGCTTTCGAGAATGAAGATGCACACTATGGCTTCCTTTGTAAAATTACTGCAAATTCAGTTTCTTCTTTCTTTTGTTGCTGTGCTATGGGAAGTTTTTACTATCCTGCTGAGGAGGAGTAACTACAGGAATTCTTAGGAAGACTTTTGATGGAGGGATGACACTAGTACTGTGTGTTGCAGGATGGACCTTTGTGGTGTATATTGCAGAAATGCCTCCACATCTGCTTGGTTTGTGTTCAGGTCAGGGTTTTTGTCTGTTTTTTGACTGAAGCAGCAATAATGTGAATTTTGGTTTTGTTCCAGAAGTCTGTTCTTGCTCATGTTTTGCAGAACAGAAAGTTCTGGAGCTGTGAGGCAGTTTCTGAGGGACAGTGTTTTTGTGCTATGCTTATGACTCTATGACTGTGGTATTCTTTTGCTGAGGCTTATTTGCTTTAATTGTTGATAAAAATAATTTCAGTTTATCTGTATCTACTTTCAGACTCTGTTAACACTGGGACCCAGTAGTAGTTCAACTGAAGAAAAAGTGGGGGGGAAAAACTCAGCCATTTTGAAACAGTTTGTTTCGAAATTTTTGAAATTAAACATGTATTAGACTAAGTTCAGAAAGTTCACAAAGGTACAATTTATAAAAGAACTATTTGATTACAAGTGAACAAACATTCCTGAATGAATTTTCATGCAAAATGTTTGTGACAAATATTTGTCTTTTTTGTGGCTGAACAATAAGGTGATGCTACTGCTGTGCAGTGGCCAGTCTCACAACTTCTTTGTGTAACCATCATTACAGCAACAGACATTGACAAAAGCTAAAATGTGCAAGAACTGACCTCTTGTTTCAATGAGAGGAATTTGAAAAATCTTACTTCCCTAGAAAATTACTCAGCGTCTTGAAATTGTTAGTGTTTAAATCCCCTCAAAGTCTCTTTTCTTCAGAAAATGTTGTTTTAGCTTTATAATTACCATCAATAGTACTTTGCCCAGTAAACGGTACATTACTGCTTTAATACCCAAGCTGTTCACTGTGGGAAAATGTCTCATTTACAGTGGAGGGACTCAATGGCTGTGTCTTTGTGCCTCTGAAAGTGCAGCATCCCAGGACAGATGTAAACACAGCGTGGTTCACCTCCTGCCAGCTTTCCATCTGCGTGGCTGCCTTGGTGGAGCTGCAGGCTGCTGTGGGACAGGCTCAGTGCACACGAGCACGCTGCCAGCCTTGGACCAGCAAGTTCTCTTGTGCTGGAAAGGAGGATTCCTGTCCCTGGTAAAGACACTCTTGCAGCCATCCCACACTGAAGAGCTGTGGCTTGATAGGGCCAATAGAAGTGCCCTTTCATGAATTATAAAGGCAAAGATCATTTTTCTCTATGAGGCAGAGAGAAGAATGGGTTGTACTTTGCCTTTTCTTGTTGGTAGAGCATTGACTTTTCTGTGTTGCAGGACATTCTCTTTTCTGTTTATCCACTTTTGTTCTTGGATGAGGAATTAAATGTCCTACATTCACATCTCCAATTTACTTCAGTTAATTTCTGCATCTTCTGTTTTTCTGTTTAGTCAATTATCTTGTTAGTCACGACAGCATAGGAATATCCCTCACATTCTTAAATGCTACAGGTAGCCACCAGAACAGGATGAAATTCTAGAATCACCAAACTTGTTTTCTAACAATACAATTATAATGGGATAGTAAACAGAAAAAGACAGCTTTTACAGCAAAATTTGGATGATGAATAAACTTAGCTTTGAGATAAATGGAATGAAAACCTGTTTTTCCAATTTCAGTGAAAGGTTACGGAAATATTTAAAAGTATGAGTGCTTAGCAGGAACCTTCTCTCTTACCTGGGTTCATCCAAACCCTGTGCTGAGGAAAGGAATTAGTAAATGGCCGGGCAAGACCTATTATTTATACACTGTTTATGCTTTGCCCCTACAGATGATATCCTGTCTGACAGACATTGTCCTTGTGTTTTGGTCAGTGAAAAAAACCCACAACATTTGCCCATCTTGTTTTTCCAAGTTATGTTTTCATTATGTATAGTTTTATGGGAAAATCCATAATGGAATTTCTAGTATATATGGAACATGTTTATTCTGCATCTCTTCCCTGAAGCAATAATAAAGTGCTTGTAGCATTACAGAACTGTAATTAAACCTTTCTAGGAAGGTTATTTTTCAATCACGTAAAAACAATTCTCACCTTACTCTTGCTCATAATACTGCTTTGAAAAGCAAAGTATGCCCCTCTATTTACAAGGCATTTTGCTGACTTCTCAGTTTTGTTTTTATACATTCCTCAGTGTCACTTACAAGGCCAGAACCTCCTGTATGAAGTGCCCGTATAAATAAGGCTGGTGTATCCAAAGGGGAAACTCCGTGTGCAATGTGCCTCTGCAATTGTTTGAATGGAGATTATGTCCATACTAAAATATGTGTGTGTTATCAAGGTCACAGACTCTACAGTAATAGATCAACTCTGTCAATATAAATTAGGTTAGAACATATATTTTTAATCCAAATGTATTCTTCTTCAAAGCTAAATGAAAAGACCATAATTCCAGGGAAGCCTTATGGGAGCCTTTCCTTGATTACTGATCAGGTGAGGTTGCAGTACAGTATTATTTTTATTGACCAAAGTAAATTTTGCTATTTTTACACCAGGAAATTATACTTTGATCAAATTTATCAATATTTTTGGTTTCCTTTCCATTGCAGTCATTCCCTTTTCTCCAAGTTGATTAGAAATGTGATATTTGCATAGAGCAAAAAATGTCTATCTGTAAGGTACAAAAATTTACTGGAAAAATGATAGAGGTTTTGACTGGTAAAAAATATAGTTTTTATTGCTGATTATGCTCATTTGCATGGGCTTTGTTTTATTTTGTTTTGTTTTTCCAGAGACACAAGCTTTGAAATCTGCATACTGTGCTGTCAAGAAGTGTGACTTAAATCAGATGGAAGTTTTAGCACTGTTTAAGAAATAAAAAGCTATCAGGCCTGCTGAACAATGAAAATAATATCTATTAATATTTTATTCCAATTCAGCTTCCTATAGAATATACTAATTAAAACCAACATAAATCATTATGAGCTTAGCTACTTTCAACTTTTTGTACTCAGCCTGTGGGTTTAAATAGCAGAGTTATCAAATATGGGTTTGGGTAAAAGCTGCTGGCATCAATGCATTTGTGGAATAAGAATCTTCAGGTTAGTTTGTGTAAATTGCAAGAATATCTCTCTAATAAAGTTTGAGGTTGGGGAAAAGTTCAACGGTACATTTCAATTAAACCCAAAGATACCTTTGTGAAATATTTCTAAATTCCCCAACAACATGAGCATGCTTTTGGAGCAGAACGGCCCCTATCACAGGTGTGCCTGGTGCTAACGTGGGATTGTCAAAAGGATCAGCAAAACACTCCTGATTCCTCTGCCTCAAAAATACTCAAACCCTGCTTTATTTCTGCCTCTTCCAATTCAGCTGATATGGTGACATTTAGTGACATTTAGTGTCTTGTATTTAATTGGTACATGAAGGAGCAGCTGAGTTGTTGGGGCAGTTGCTTTCCTGTATCTTTTCTTTCTGCTGAGTTTCAGAGTCATGATCACACTGCCCAGGCTTTACATGTCATATTATGTCTTTTCAATTTTCATAAAATAGACTCAACCTGGACTCCAAATTCCCAAATTCCAGAGATGAGAGGCATGATTTCTTTTTTTTTTTTCCCCTGCTTCTTGTGCCAGGTCTGATATGTTGCATGTGGAGGGGTTTCAAACCATTAAAATTAGCCCACCTGTATGCTGTGTACCTCATTATCAAGAACTGAAGACATAAATACAATCTTCCACCAATGATTTAACCCTGTCCATCATGGATGCCCAGCTCTCCTCCTGCATTAACCTGTGCAGTGCAGAGGACCACTCTGATCCTAAGGTGACTTTCTGCCACCCTGAGGAGCACTGGGCTTCTGACGTGACATGCAGCTGCAAAAAGGGCTCAGTGGGACTTGCTGCCTGTCCCAAAGCCACTGTGCATCCTGGCACAACACACCTTCAGCCAATGCTAAGCTCAAAGTTCAGCAGGAAGCACAGGCCAGGAACCAAACCAAACCAAGATACTGTGGGAAGACAATCA
>VYZP01017436.1:47985-99931 GCA_013400635.1 Hypocryptadius cinnamomeus | reverse complement strand
CAAATTAAATATATTTAATATATTTAATATAACAAATATTAAATTTATATGTTAATATAAAAATGAGTTGCCAGTTAAATTATTACAGGAATAATTTGCAAGTAGAGGTTAACTGTGAGGAACAACCTTTGAAATACTTGAAATTTTGAAATAATTTGTGTCAAGATATTACAGCATTTTCAGAGGTGCCTGAGTTACCTGGATCATCCTGACATGGTCTGTGTGTAGTTTTCAGACTTGTGATTTCTTTATATCTTAAGTTTAGAAGACTGCTTCTCACTGCAATTTTTGGCCATATTTTGGCTACCGCAAAGTAGGTTAGTGTAGGTTTGTGTAGGTTATAGCATATCAAAAAAAGGAAACTCTCTGCTCCTGTGATAATCTCCTGTCAACAGGTTTGACTTTTGTTTTGAACAAATATGGTACTATACTTAAGAGTAATAAAAATAATAAGAAAGCAAGTTTTTCTGATCTTTGGAAAAATCTAAGCTGCATGAAATTTATCTTGTCTTTAAATGGAATTTAGGAAGATGGACTCTTGCAGCACTTCACCTCTTGTGCTGACAAGCATAGTATTGTGAGCAAGTTCAGTATAATAAAACAGAAGTTCATAGGTGTTATACTCAAACATTGGAAATTGTAAGGTGTATAGGGATTCTTGGGTCAGGATGTTGTTTCTCTTAGCAAAAGGCATATCTCTGGAAGTTAATTTTTTTTACTACAGCTATCTGTAATTTGCCAGAACCCAATGTTATTGAAATGTTCATCCATTCATACTTGAGGAGTTAAAAAAGAGTTGTGCTTTTCTTCATTCTTCTGTTTCATGATTCAAATTGCATCCATTAAGATGAAATGTGCAGTTCTGACTAGAATTCTTGGTGCCTCTGATCTCTGCAGTTTGCTCTTAGTTTTGCTTTTTCTGCAGTGAGATGAACACCTACTGATAAAGCAGACAAGCCATGCAATTCCTCTCACCCTTTGGGAACTGTTTGCAAGGTCTTTGCAGAGGGGGTGGGAGAGCAATCACACTCTGTGATAAAGGCCCATGGCAGCACCTTCCTAGCTCAGCCTTCAGTTCTGTGAGCTTGTGTTCATGGTGTTTATTTTGGTTTGCTCTGTTTTCTGCAAGCAGTTTGCTGAGCTTTGCTGTCTAGTGCAAGGAGCCCCAATCTAAAAGCAAGGCTGAGCTGGGGGTTCCTTACTGTGCCTGTGAGAGTTCTCAGTGGACAGATGTGTGCCTTGGCCTTCTTCATGGAGTCTGGAACCGCAGCCCTGATGCACTCTGTGGGGAGTGGCACTGTGGGGTTTGCTGGGTGTGCTGTTTGCTCTGGTTTGATCCCAGCACCCCCACAGCAGGAGCTGGTCACAGACCTTGTGTGGCTCCAGTGCAGACATAACCATGGGCTTGACTGACAGCACGTCTTGGGAATAGCTCTTCTCTGCTGGATTGCTGACAGAGGCTCTGGGAGAGAGCATATGGTGTTCTTAAAATATGGTTAAGTGACATCCCTGGGAGAACTTCACCTACCAGCAGGAGTTTGGCTTGGACCTCCTGCTTCTCAGAATTGCACTGACCTTTTCCCTCACACATTTCCTGCCACAGTTTCACAGGTTTCAGAAATTCACAAGTTAAAAAATTGATCTGTTGACTAAGAAGAACACATTAGTGAATAACCTGCCTTGAAAAGGATACGCTTTCCATGTGGGAATTATCCAATCTGTAGTTTATGACTTCACCCCTTTGTGCACATCCTGGGTTTATTACCTGGGTTAGAGATCAATTACTCATCTCTACCTCATCCTGGTTGTCAGGAAACTATTGATGTGCATACTTTTAATTATGAGAGCATTGAATTTTGTGGTGCTTGCTTTATCTTCATTTGTATTCCTCAAGCAGCTCACGGAAGACATTATGCTCGCTACACAGTTTGTTATTCACAGTTCTCTTCTCTGACAGATCCTCAGAAAAGCCTTTCATATTTTTTTTCTGTACAGCCTGTCACCATGCAGTTCACTGTGGGCTGGAGTCTTTATTTGCTGGCTCCATCCACATAAATGTAAAACTATTCTCTCTACCTGTGTTCTGGCCAGCTTGACTGTAAAATCTGTCAGTCTCACATACATAAATACATATTGTGTTGCTCATGAGGGTGTTTTCACATACATAAGATCTGATCTACAGTTTGTTGAGCTAAACTGAAATACAGCAATTGGCCTGAGCAGTTTGTGTTAAGTGAACATGGAAGATGGATATAATTATTTATTAATCACTTGGTATTTTGTAAATGCCCAGCTCAAAATATGCGTCTGTTAAAAAAGACCACCAACAGCTGTTCTAGGGATGGAAACACATGGACAATCCTAAAACCAGAGTGCTTTTAGAGGGGAGGCAGAATCCAGGAGCTATTCTACTGGGCTCTCTTTTGCTTTAAGAGAAACAGAATGAATCTCTGCTGCATTTGATAGTAAGCTGACAGTATGGAAAGTAAATGTGCTGGGACAGCAAAGCACTTTTAGTCACAGATACATTTAATGTTATCCAGTGATAAGACATCCCAGCCATGCAGGAGAGATGGTGTCCCCAGCAGGGAAGGTGATGAGGGCAGTGTAACAGCTTTGCAGTCACCTTCCTGTCCCAGGTCCCTGGGGACCCCATCCCTGCAGCCCAGGGGGACTCTGCTCCAGGCAGAGGCTGGTCTGAGCTCCTGCTGTCACGGGGCTCTTTGCTAGCTCTCCCCAAAATTTCCTGCAACACCGTTGAGGTAGGATGGGGAAGAGAATGCAGCTAATTCCCACAGCTCCTGAGTTCCAGCTGTTGCCATCAGAGTGTTCCCAGGCTGCTCCTCTGTAAGTTATCCATGCATTGGCAGCAACACAGAGACCTACAGGTTACTTACAGGAGAGAAATTTGATGGTTTGAGCACAGTTTAACCAGTCCTACCTGGTTTTGTATTGTGAGGCAGCTTTCAGTGAAAGAAGGTATGGAGCTACAGCTTCTCTTCATGTTTTTATCTGATCTTCCTTCCACTTGAATTATTTTTTCAGGAATGGCAAGGAATGTACTATGCGAAAAAGAAAAATGGAGATAGCATACAACAAAATGTGAAGATACTACCTGTCATTGGACAGGGAGGGTAAGTGTGAAAGCTGAAGTCATGATTTGTGTGTGAATGAAGGCTCAGTTTAGAGTTCAGTTGCCTCCAGCAGATATTGGATTATCCTGCTGCTGAGTATAATGGAAGCTTATGCAAGGAAGGGTGTCTCAGACCTCTGTGCTTAATTCCTTGGGGCAAAATCAACTTTATATGTTGTGTGCAGGGAAAGTGAAATTCTAATTCTCCCCCAAAAGGAGCCAAAGATGCAGATGTGCTCAGTTGTGGCTCTGACTCTTCTAATTCTCCCTGAAGTGCAAGTGCACCCTCTGGTCTTTCTGTGCTTCGTGTTGGTGTCACCAGGACCTACATCCTGTTTCACTGAGCACCTGTACCTGTGTCCTTCCATGCTCACTCTTCTGTGCTCCTTTCATGCTCCTTTTCTCCCTTGGCTCTTGCCAAGGGTTGTTATGGGATGAGGTCACTGTGTGCTTTGATCATGGGCAAGATTCAAGCATGTCTAGATTTTTATGCAGCTTGCACTTGGTCCCCCAATCGAGCCTTTGGAGCACCCAAGTATCAGCACTGAATTAGAGCTGAGGTTTGGATGGGAATTAACACGCTGTTTTTTGCCTGCAGAAAGATTAGACACTATGTGTCAATTAGTAGACTGTGCAATGACAACAATAAGGTAAGTGAAAATAGTGCTATGCTCACTTTAGTTTGAGCCCTAGGTATAACAGAATAATGGCAGAGTTCTGACTAACTGTATTTCTCATACTGAATTGTAGGTGGAGAAGACATGTGAATGTATTCAGGCTGAATCTCAGACAGGTATGACATGTCTCTTCTTTCCCAAGAACTGGAGAACATACCTGGGGAGAGAATAGAGGCCACTGTTAGTGATTTGACTGAAAACACAGTTTCACAGAACAGTCCTATTTACCTAGTGATAAGCTGGGGATCCAACTCAAAAGGCAGGAAAGTAAATTCAAGCCCCCTCTCTACATGCCTCACTTACTTTAGAGGTGACAGAAAGCAGCCCACCTTTGAAAACGCTGTCACAGGGCCCCAAGTTGGTGTCATGGTATTGCTGGATTCAGTGCCACAATTCAGCTGTAGGTGGTGGGTCCCTGTGACAGAATTAGAAATGAGAAGGATGCTGTCATGTCATTGTGTTGCTGTGGCTGCTCTGTAGCACATGGCACCTGTGTCTGCATTGTGGGGAGCTTGCATGTGGGTGGAAATGAGGATGACCAACACTATAATTCACCCTCATCCCACATACCAGCACTTCAGTTAGGACATCCTTGGCATCCATGCTGTTGTTAACTGTACTCTTAGCACAGGCTGAATCTTGGAGTCCCTAAGGAACCTGGGATGCACTGCCCCCCTTGCTGACTGTGCTCTGCTGTGCCCCACCAGTGCCTGGTGGCAGTGGTTACTTGTGTGAGCTCAGGTGTTCTGCACAAGTTGTGTTCACAACTGCAGTTGTGTCACAGTGGCAAGAGAGGAGCTTTTCTCTCCACAGTTTCCTTCTGCACAGACATTTAGGCATGTTCTGCCTGAGAACTTGACTGGGTTCAGGACAGTGTAATAGGGCAAGAGCTTTAAAAGGCACTTTGATCAGCTCTCATCTGCTGAAGCATTGAGGTCAATGTCACTCAGCTGCTGCCAGGCTTTTCTGAGCTTCAGTTCCTTTAACATACATTTTAAGCAAAACTTTGTGTCATTATGCAATATCATTTTCTTCACAGATACTCAGACTTGCAGACACAAAGACATGAGGAAAGGATCCCTGGATGTCAGATCCACAACATCTCGTGGGAGTGATGGTATGTGAAACAACTCATCGTGTTGGGTCTGGCTGAGTTGGAGTTGTCATGCAAACCCAATACCCAAATTATTACATTTCTTACCTCTTCCCTTGATAGAGATATGAAGATATTTTTTTCTAAATTTTGTTTTCTTTCACTGTGTTGTATTTTGCTCTGTTAGATCACCCCAAACTTGATAGATGAGTCACATACTCAAAACTGTTGCTGACACTTACATGCTTCTGTTAAATCATCCCTCATCACAGTCTAGGCAGCATACACTAGTGAAGCATGTCTGTGGCAGTGAGAATACAGTCATGTTCCAGTATAGCAAAAATAGCATTGACTCTTCTTCTTAAGAACTGCTCAGCACAATAGGTAACAGAGATGTCTGCATTTTATAGGTAGCACAATATCCAGAAAAATCTCATCTTGACCTTTTCTTTGCAGAACCAAAATTGCTAACCAATATAAAACATTTGTTTTTAAATTTCCAATGTAATAGGCCAAAACCTCTGCTGTTTTTATTTGGCATAGGTACCCACTTCAAAAGAGCTTCAGTGATTTACCTCAGCTTGGAAGCTGACTCATTATGACTTGTCATATTGCATCAGGCAGCAAGAGTAGATACATCCTGTAATAATCTAAATTCAGTGGTTACCTACCTGTGCCTGCCAATTTATACACACTTATCTGTCTAGTCTTTTAACTGAGTTTGTAACTGAATATTTAAAATAATAAAGCAAAGCCATGATTTTGCCAGGCTGTTACAGCCACTTATCTCTAATCAGGGACATCAGCCAGCATCTCTTTGCAGTTGTGCATTCTACAGTAGATTGCCTCTGAAAGGCACAGCAGGGTAAGCAGTGCAGAAAAGGCCTCAGGAGTTCCTGGCTGATCCTTCTGTCCAGCCTTGTCTCTGCAATCAGGGTACAAATTCTGCTCTGTTTTGCACACAGGCAGCTCCCAGCGGCGCCGCTCCTCCATGGCCAGGGTCCATTCCATGACTATCGAGGCTCCCATCACCAAGGTAATGTCACAGCTGTGCTGTGCTGTCCTGCTGCACGGGGGCATGAGGCTCCAGGACAGCGCCAGCCCCTGCTGCAGCTCCTTCCCTGTTCCACCCCCACTGCTGTAGCTTCAAAAAGGCAGATGCTCTGAACCAAGATCTCCCAAACCTGCTTGGTAGAGTGTCATCCATGGAGTCAGCCATCACATGATCCTGTTTAAGAAGGAGGCACTGGAGTTCATCCTTCTTACTTATGCATTGTCAATTGCTTTCTGAAACCATTCAAAGATTTGTCAAAAACCAGCTCTTTAACAAATTGCGAGAGGCAAGTGGGAGAAAGTTACATTAAATCCATTCAGAGACATTTTGAGGCTGTGCCTTGGAGGGGAAAGTCATTAATAAGATTGCTGTCTTTAAGGCCAATATCTTATTCCCAGAGTCAGTAGCAAATGTCAGAGTTTCAGTAGCATCCCTTTCATTTTCCCCCATGTGGATTAAAGTTATTTTGTTATTTTCCTGAGTTTTCCATAGTAGTTAATGAGTGTCTCTGTTTTTTAAAAGTCACTTCTAAGTTCACAATATGTCTGATGCTACATTAGGTAATAAACATCATCAATGCTGCACAAGAGAGCAGTCCCATGCCAGTTGTAGAAGCTTTAGACCGGGCTTTGGAGATTTTAAGAACCACTGAATTGTACTCTCCACAACTGGGGACAAAAGATGAGGATCCACATACAAGTGACCTTGTTGGAGGGTTAATGACAGTAAGTACTTCCTGCCACAAACAGCTCTTGATTAATGTTTGCTGCCTGATTTTCCCAGTTACTTGATCTTTATCATCTGCCATGTGCTCTGCCTCTACAACGCCAAATTTTCAGGAGAAACTGCACATGTCTTTTCGTGGACTTTCTCCCCCTACTTGAATAATGTAGCTCTGAAAATAGGAAGAAAATTGACCAGCCCCTTTAAAACGTTAGTTTAGCTTAAAATGGAAAGTAAAACCAATTTTTTTTTTCAATGTGATTTGTTTGAGTAAGGTATAGATGGGAGAGGAAGAAAGAAAGAGAACCAGATATTTTTAAAAATTTATTAATGAGGATTAGAATGATGTGGTTTTGGAGGGCTTTTCAGTCTATCAAAAGATAGACTGAAAAGAATGTTTTCAAAGGAATGCAAAATACATATTTTTGTTATTGTTTCTTGGATTATATTTATACCCGTAGCATAGTACCCAAAGTTGAACAAAGGGCACATAGTGAAGCAAGAACTGAAACCAAACCTTCAGAGCCTGGAGTCTGACCCTCCTGATGGTAAATGAGTTTAGATGAATGTTACCTGTGCCCTAAGGATATGTGCTCTCATCATTCTGTAGGTTGCATATGAAAGGCTACATCAGAGCAAAAATTTACAGTGTGTTGGATGCAAAAAAGGCTCACAAAATGTGAGCTTTTCAGAGATGTCTCTGGGCTATTATAATTTCACGTTGGAACTATCACGACACTTTTGCAGTATCTGTCAGACTCTTCAAATAGTTTATGTGTATTTTTACCTTTAAAAATACCACAACGAATATCTAATCAGGAGAAACATGTGGGAGACTCCAAGAATTCCAGGAGAAGACCTGAATGGTTCATACTGGGTTGTATCTACTAACTGAGTAGACAAAATTTATTGTTACCTTAACTACAAAAATATAGGAAGAATATTGATACATATAGTCATTAGTCTTGAAGTGAATCTTTTCTCCTGCTGAATACATAAGAGTCCATAAACTCAACTGTTTTCTCCTTTCTGTGGATTGTTGACTCTTACATGCATTTGTATTCTGATTGTATTTCGTCCACAAACATGAAGATAACAATATTGCAAAATATAAAATCTTTACTAAAAATAAACCCAAGGCTTTTTTATGGAGCAATAAGAAAAGCTGAGAAAATTAATTTCAGAGCATATGGCATGGTATGAGTTTTAGTTATTGGAGAGAAACATTTTTCCATCGAAGTGTCTGCTGAAAACAGAATTACATTGTTCCATTTGCGTTCAGAAGTTACATCTGAGAAGGAAACAAGTAATATGTTATTGGATTTGAACTCTCAAGCAGGAAGGGCATTTGGAGTTCAAAGGTAGATTTACCAGATACAATTACACCTGCTATTTCAACTCTTAAATTTGATTCTAAATGATAGGCAGCATCTGGTGACCTAAATATTTGTGTCATAGCAGTTCTATTGAACAGCCACTGTTGTACTTCCTTTCCTTTTAAATCACAAACTCCAGACTTAATTACTTACAAATGTGAAAATAAGAATTAGATATAACAGCTTTTTTAAGAGCAGATATTCCATGTTCAGATACAGGATCCACATTTACTTCAGCTATAATTGGTGTGAATAACATTTTTAATAAGGTGCATTCAGAAGTATTTTTGTAAACACTGGTTTTTTACATCATGGGCTAAACATGAGCTAACAGCTGTAACCTCAAAAGAGCAAGCAGGATTTGAGCCACAGCATTTAGAATTATAAAACAAAAAATAAATATTAAATACATAATTCTGTTAGTTTTAATCCATCATCTCAGTGTTCACATCTAGGCATGATTCCAGAATTAAGCATAGGAGGCACTGAACTGAAGAATAAACAAGTACACATTCTGTGTGCTAGAAAGGAAGCCTCAGAGTAATTTGTTCCTGAGATTCTCATGAGATTCCTATGCTGCTGAGGTGACTGGATCTGCCAGTACCAGGGCAGGAGAGCAGGGGAATGTCTCCATCCACTCCCTCCCACTGCCCACCTTTGCTTGTTGCTGGAAGTTTGTGGACACACCGTGTCTGCTTTGAGGCACAGGCCCACAGCTGGTGTGCATGTTGGCCAGGCAAAGACAGATGTGAGGCTGCAGTTCCAGACCTCCATCTGCACCTGAGAAACCTGAGCCTTTACCTACCTGAGTCCATCTTGTATCCCCTAGCCTGCAGTTCCTCATCTGTTATGAGCTATGTGTAAACCAGGTGAATCTGAACAGTACAAACAAATAAAGAGAGGCAGCTCTGATGACTGTGACAGGCTGCAGTCAGGCTTCTCTGAAGCTGTTGTGCTACTACTTGATGTCATCATCTCCTAGACCTATTGTGCAATACCCTGCATTTAACTTGCAACTTTCATTTAACAGGATGGTTTACGAAGATTATCAGGGAACGAATACATATTGTCAGCAAAACGTAAGTTTTAATTTGGCAGCTAATTTAATTAGAGATACTAAAACATGTTCAGAAATTTAAAAAACAGGGGAAATGTGATTAGATGTCCTTTATTAATGAGCTTGTTTGTTTGGGGGTTTTTTATCTGTAAGCATTTTTCTGCAGCATTACTGAGCTGGGTGTTACTGCAGAAGAGAAAGCATGGTCATTCAGTAAAATTGTATCTCGCTATTAAATATCCTACTTAATATACTGTTAATAAACACATATAGTAATAACTGTATTCCTCAAAAGAAACTCATCAGGTCGCTGGCAGTCTGAGCTCTCCAATCTCCCTCAATGACATCCCCCCAAGGATAACACAGGCAATGGAAAATGAGGAACAGTGGGATTTTGATATCTTTGAACTTGAGGCTGCCACCCATAAAAGGTCAGTAAATGCAAGAGCTCATAAACTGAAGTTGCTGAAAATTGACTTAAATGTCATCCTCTAATCAGATCCTTAAATTCTCTACCTGTGCTTTTACAACTGAATTAATTTTATTTTCAATGTCAGATGTTTGAAATTTTCTCGTTGTCATTTCTAGTTGTGTATACATCTTAAATAGCTTCTGTTTCATCATGCACTATTTCCTGCAAATTCCTAGTGGATATAGGTGAAGATTATATATCTTTGGTATGGTATAATGACAATACAGCATAATTTTAAAGCCTTCCTTTATTTGGGAATAGAAAAGTTTTACAAATCAAATTATTTTCTTGTGGGGATTGAAATTCCTATTATGGCAAACTACTATGACTGTTGACACAGAGTCAACATGTTGGTCTTGATTTGATCAGTTAATACAGATCAGGTTTTACTTTCTTTCCATTTGATTGGGAAGGTTTTATTCCTGAACAGTTCCAATACAGCTTTTCAGCAGAATTCCCATTACCTTTCTCTGGGATTAGAGGAAGGTCTTTATTCTAAAATCTTGGCAGGTCAGATTTTATGTATAAGCTTAACTGCAAACATTTACTGATAAAAAGCAGGGCATACCAATTTCCATCACAGAAGTTTTCAAAAGCAGATCAGCAGCTTTGACAGACTGTACTTCATTAGGAGCAAAGGTTTCCCCTAAGACTGCAAATTGTTCTTTCTGTTTAAGTCCTTGCTTTTATTTTCTGATGCTTATCAAAAGTTTCTCTTTTGGGTCTAGTTTCATGTATCATACTTTGTCTTAGGTAAAAGTTTTTGTGAGAAACTAATTTGGAGGCCAGATCCTGCAATGAATTGACTATCTTAAACTCTTTGTCAAAATCCCAGATCTGTAAGAGCTTTGAAAGTTATTCAAAACCAAAGTCTAAGAAAGATGTCAGGCACTTAGTTAACAAATATGCACTTCATTGTTAGACTGTGGTTTTATGAGCCAAAAAGATGCAAAACCTCCTAGGGTTTTATTCTTCTATGAAGTTATTTTATTTTTAATGAAGGCATTTATATCCACTTGCTTTAGGTTTTCTTTCTTTGCTGCATTTTGATTTCTAATGAAGTCATATAGATAAGTAATTAAAAAGAAAAAAATGTAAAAATGCAGTCAGTCTGTGTGATATACAACATTTAATGGGTAAATTGCAGTAACTTATTAATTATCCCAGCCAACATGCATGAGATCACCAGGTTTCTCTGTTCTTACTGATCTGGAGAGACCACAGAGGGACAAAGGAGCTACTTTGTTGCCTGTACTCTTATTAAAGGTAGTGTAATTATGATTGCTTCCTACTGTGTTTAAATAACAGCAGTTCATTTGTTAAGAGAAGTAAAGTGATTTTCAGTGACTCACAAGTATGAATATATTACTAGTATTGCCTTAAGTCCAAGCAGATATGTGGTAATAAAGCCAGGATAATTAATTAAATTTTAGTGCATTACAGTTCCCTGACAGAGAAACCTGGAGATGCCTTTGTCTGACACTGAGGGGGATTAAGGGGAATTTGACTTTATGTATGTTACAATTCCAGTATATCACACAGTAACTCTGTAACCTTGCACATCATTTCATATGTCATTAGCTAAAAATGCTGTGTGGATTCATACTGTCTATGCTATATAATATTCTTTCAGCTGCATTCATTTTAAAACTTTCTGTTTATTTTTCTTCACAGGCCTTTGGTTTATCTGGGTCTCAAAATATTTGCTCGCTTTGGGATCTGTGAATTCCTAAACTGTTCAGAATCCACTCTGAGGTCATGGTTACAAGTTATTGAGGCTAACTACCATTCCTCCAACTCCTACCATAATTCCACCCATTCAGCAGATGTACTACATGCTACTGCTTACTTCTTGTCTAAGGAGAGAGTAAAGGTGAGTGCACATCTCTGTAAAACAGTGTAGGTGGGAAATACAGATGCAATCAAAGAAGGATCTCTCAGAAACAGATTCAAAAGCCAAATGTCTGCCCAGTGCCAACCAGTTTGGTAACTCTGAGGTCAAAGAACTGGGCTTTGCATGAATTCTAGGATCTCTCTTACAGTATATGTAGAAGGATGGATACTAACATTACAGAATTGAACAATTCTTGATGGGAGAATAAGGAAACCTCATATTCATAAAACTTCTTCATATAGTTAGACCTTCTCAGATAGGTGAGTTAATGACATAATTATTTTTGTGATGGTACATGCCAAATACAGATTTAATGTGGGTAATTACCATCTCTTATGTCTTGTGATGGTCATTTTGCAAAAGACTCCCAGGACAATATAGGCCATAAAGTAGGCTGTATCACCCACTGGAGAAGATGCCCTGAGGCTTATAGAGACTGCTTTGGAGGAGAGTATTGAAAAAAATTTCTTGTCACTACCGTAACACCCACTGTGGTATTAAAATCATGAGAACCAGAATAAATCAGAGTGACTTTTGTTCTCACATGCCCAGACTGGAGAAGGGGAATAAAGCAGTGCTTGGGGTGTGTGCAGTAGAGTGGTGGGACATATTTCTGAGTTGCAGTCTTGGGTAGAAGTTCTGAACTGGCCTGCCTCAGGATAGCACCAATGATGGGCACCAGGCTGAGAAATTTGTGACTGTAAACAAGCTTCTGACAGCTCATTAAACTGTAGTAATTCCGTTAACTTGGAGCTGCAGCTCATTAGTGTGCTCTCCAGAGGCTGATTTACAAATACTATATGCCAAGTGGGGATGGAACATCACTGGATTTTTTCAGCCCCTGATTTGCCAGAGGTTTAGCTGGTCTTCCCAAGAACATCTATGAAAAACAGACAAGATCTGGATCCATTTCAATGCCACAGAAGCATGACTGCCTCCTCTTTTTCCAGAATTTTATTTCCATTCCGCTGTAGGCATAGGAAGAGAAAAAAATGTTGCAGCAACAGAAGGAGCAGAATCAAAGTTCAGAATTCTCTCTTCATCTTTTCAAAGTTATAGCCCAGCTGCTTTTGTGTTGCACAGAGTTCAACTTAATCTAAACACAGAAAGCCCAATTCTTCCCCTGAAATTCATGCTGAGAATATTTTTTTTTTGGTAACTTGAACTCAGTTCAACTTGCCTAGGAAGATTTTCTGGCTCCAAAATTGAAGCCATATTCTCAGAATCATTTTCACTTCTGTGCCAAGGGAATTAAGATAACAAAATTAGAATCCTTGACTTGACATTGGGTGTAAAAGTGATGTAAATGCCTGTGATGTAAATGTCAGGTAGACTGCTGTGGTCCTCCAGGTCAGGCATTCTCATATTTCTGGCCATTTTCCATCTGCACAAGTCTTTCTCAGCCAGACTGGATGCTGCTCATGTGTCCTTCTGAGGAAATCCCTCTCTCAAATCCCTCTCTCTGAACTTTATACCACAGAAATAGAATACCACTAGCAGCAGCTGAAAGAAAGAAGGAAGAAGTTAACACACAGCAGAGAGTATTTCAGACAATGCTAACTATGAACTAGAGCAGAAAGAATTATTTGCCTTCCCTTGTACTACACAAGACTCTCTTGACAGTTCTCAATGAATAACATCCCTCCTCCTGCAAAGTGAAGTCATTGCATAATTTCAGGAGGTGTGAAGAAGGGAAGGGTTTGTCTCTTCACCTACCAAGTGTAACTATTCTGAATGGTAGTAAAGGGCCCAAAGAGAATTTGGACCTCAAATTAAAGCAAATTGGAATGAAAATTATCTGCTCTGCTCCCAGATTTAAATGGGAATATTTTTGCTCTTGTGTCTTCCATTTTATTAAAATTTTTAATATAATTGTTTTTAATCTGTGGTCCTTCACAAATGCCAGTATAAACACAGCACAAAGGCTAGTTTCTAAATGTATACGAAATATTTCTGAGATGCTTAGTTCTTGTTCTCCTTTATGCTATTAATAAAGTATTAACACTTGAATGTAAAATCTTAATAGTCAAATAGGTTTGTATTTCATTACAGGGTAGATAAAAATAGACATAAAGTAATGCCCATTGCAAGTATACATAAAGCTTGGAGTGCAGCATGCTACCAGAATCAGAATTTGACATAGAAGGTCCAGAATATGTGTCATGTAATTTACCCATGGATACAAAACATCAAATATTCTCCATAGAATATGCATTAGCTGTAACCCAGAGCATTATTAAAGAGCTGGATGTATGGATAACATTCCTTTCAAATTGAAAACCTAGCCAGCACATAAGTGGAACATGATTAGGACACATTAAATTGCCAAAGGAAAGTAAGGGGTGCTAATATAATAATTTTTTGCAGTATTGGTCTTTTTTTCCAAGCCAAATACCTTAACTCCAAGTGAAGGTGGTTTCAGTGTTGCTAGAAAACACAAACTAATTTATTACTTTACATTTGTTTAATTTGATGTGCTGTGACAAAGGTGTGGTTAAGGCAAACTTTAAGAGGCACAAAATGGCCAAAAAAGTCACGCAATGTTCAATGAAGCTTATAATGAATTTTCCATTGCTCTGTGTAGAACATCTGACCCTTACTGATCTCCAGAGTTTTGGCTTTTATTCCTCAGCGACTTGGCTTAATCTTATGGACAGAATAGGGTTTCTAATGAGTGTGCCAGGAAAACTAAGCACCCTTCTATTTTCAGCAAACTCTGGATCCGATCGATGAGGTTGCCGCGCTCATTGCTGCCACAGTCCACGACGTGGATCACCCAGGAAGAACAAATTCCTTCCTGTGCAATGCTGGCAGCGAGCTCGCAATTCTCTACAACGACACGGCCGTGCTGGAGAGCCACCATGCTGCCCTGGCTTTCCAGCTCACCACCCGGGATGGCAAATGCAATATATTTAAAAACATGGAGAGGTAAGCTTAACCCCCAGGGTGCTTGTCTGCCCACCTGCATCTCTCACTTCCTTCTGGGTACCATAAGGCAAACAAGCATCCTAGAGGAGGGCAGTGCCTGGTGAATAGCTGTCCGTGGCCCTTGTGAAATTTGCTTCTAAAAGAGTAGAATGCTTCTGTCTCTCCTGCAAAGACTTCTAATTTCATCAGTTTCTCCTGTCCATAAAAAGGCAGACCCTATCTAAGGAACTTAGTGTAAATCTTAATGTGACCAAGTCTAGAAGAGTTGTTTTGTGTCATTGAATGCAGAGAAAAAGCTATGGCTGGGTGGGTAGAGAACAAGGAGAGAGAGAGCCACAGAGTAGTGGGAAGGATAATGAAGGACCTGTTGCTCTTGCAGCCTCAGAGGAGCATTTAGGGCATGGATGTGACCATTGCCTTGGTTCTCTCATGATACAACAGAAAAATATTGCTGAAAACTTGCCTGGAGAGTGAGCCACAGCTGGGTGTCTGTGCTGAAAGCCTTGGGAACATGCAGGTGTGGCATGTCCTAGCAGCCTCCTAAGCAGCTGGTGCCTCTGCTTCTGCCCGGCTCTAGTACTGTTTCTCCTAGAGATCCAGTCATGCCTGGAGCAGATATGTCCCTACACACCAAAGGTACTCCTCCATCTAACAGAGACACAGCTGCCCAAGCCTTTACTGCTGTTCTTTGTTCCCCTAGCACCTCTCTCAAACAGGAATGGTCTGTTGCGATTTTGTTAGACTTGTTTTAGCAACCAGCCCTTTGTGACCCAGCCAGCATTCTTAATTGTTTCCTTCTTTAAACAGGAATGAGTATCGAACCCTTCGCCAAGTCATTATTGACATGGTCTTAGCAACAGAAATGACAAAGCACTTTGAGCATGTCAACAAGTTTGTCAACAGCATTAATAAACCCTTGGCAGCACTAGAAGAAAATGGGGTAAGCAACACTGCAAGTCCTCCTTAAAATGCCTAGGCAGGGACTGGGAAGCCTTGGCAGTGGGAAATTCCCACATGGTGTTCTGAGAAAGTTTATCAGAAATTGTAGAGAGAGGCTGGAGATTTATCTTTCACCTCTGGGTTTGAATCCCCTTCTGCTTAACATGGTTGTCACTTACTTTGAGGGTGAGTGGGACTCACTTGGATCCTATTAATATCACAGTGCTGTGATGTCATACTTGGAACCAGGACCCTGGGCTGTATGTTTTCATGGAAAAATGCCATTTTGATTAACCCAGTCACTCCCATAGAAGAAGTGGCAAGACTGGGCATTGTTGTTGGCCGTTTCTGCAAAGGAGGCAAAGTTTGCTTCAAAGCAGAGGCTGAATTACATCCCTCCCAAGGGGACATGCTGGGGGTGCAGCATAAGGGCAGGTCTGTGGGCTGGCATGTGGTGCATTCTCTGGGAATAAGGGCTCTCAGCCTCCAGTGCTGCCTGGCAGCATTCACGGGGTTTCTGTCTGCTTTCTTTTTTAATCTTTAAAATAGATGATGGTGACATTATGTATCATATAATCAATAGCCATCTGGAACCCCATGGACACAAAGAAATTGCCTGTTAAGAACTCTTTCTGAAAAACCACACCAGTTTCAATAACAGCTTCAACCAGCAGTTTTGTTGCCAGTAAGAGCAGTGTATAATTTTGTTGGAATGATTTTTGCAAAGAGAAGACTTGCAGAAGTGGTTATGATAAAGCTTGCATCGGTGGCAATGTCATGTAGGAGCCGTAATGGTTCTTGTATTTTCCTACCATGTTTTTTAGAAAGCCACATTTATGACTGTTGTGTGTAAAAGGGGAAGGCAGTATTTTTATTATCTGAGAGTGGAAGAGAACAGGTCTTGTTCCTTCACCCGTGAGAGGCAGACTGGAGCTTAATTGGAGAATTGTACCTTTGTCCACAGGAGTATAGGCTAGAATTAGCTTTGTTCTTGGCACCTGGTGATGCTAATGGGAACTCTGTGAATGTGAACCCAAAGTTCCAGGAGGATACTGGTTGTACTGAACAAATGAGAAGAAAGGATGTTAAGTTCCCATCTGGACAGCCTCTCTGGACGAGCACAGCAGAGTCAGTGCAGGAGGAGAACAAGGGAGCTGCTGCTGCTGGGTGCAGTGCACTGCACTGGCCCTGTGGAGTGTGTAACTCTGTAGGGCTCCTGGTCTTGCTGAAGGGCTCTGCATGGCCTGGCTTGGTGTGCAGGGCATCTTCTCCCAGCCCCAAGGGTTGGGATGCAGCAGTTGTTTGAGCAGCAGCATCCATCCAAAGAGCCAAACTCCTCTTCTTGCCTATTACAGGGAGTTGAACAGCTGGTGCTGCTGAAGAACAGGGCTTGGACCTGTACAACCAGAGAGTAAAAACACAAACAGGGACATAGGAAAATGAAACAAAAGTTTAGTTCTACCCTTAAGCCCCAGAGACTGCAGGGAAATTATCTGCCCCACAAGGCATTTGTGATTCACAGCAAATTGTGCCCAAGGATGTGAAGAAAGACAAAGAATATATAATTTCTATTGAAAACAAGAAGCAAAATGTTTCCCTTCTTTCAGCTGGGAGTTTCAGTTTGGCAAGTTCCTATTAAAAGGCCTGTAATGTGTGAGTGGGTAAAGCAAATTATTTATTGTGCTGAGCAGAACAACACTGTCAGCCCCTCTTTCAAGTCTGCTGTCCCTCTGGCTGCAGCAGCAGTGTGTGTTTTCTGGCCTGCTTTCCAGTCATGGTGGTGACTCAGTGGAGTGTTTGCAGGCTGAGCTGCCAACTGCCTGTTCCAAATGGGACAGTTCCACTTCTTTTTTATTTATTTATTTTTTATTTTTATACAAATTTGTTCAAAGAGCCATGCTGAGAAGCTGCTCTGTTTGTTTCCTTTCTGCTTTTGTTTCATAAACTGAAAAAAATCCTTTCCAGCTCCAGCATCCTCTATCCTCCCATTTCCCTTCATGATGTCACTTAAGCTATGACAGGAAGCCAACATCTGACATGCAGAGACACTTCTGCACTCAGAGCAGGATGCTGGGACTAGGCACAGTTAACACATTTTATTCCCAAGACATCTGCATCCAGCAAGTAGAACTGTGCCTTTGGTTTGAATGGATCTCAGGGGTGAACATCCTTTCTTGTTCCCTGGTGGTTTACCTACTAAGATATTCTCTACTATCCCTAACTGAACAATCTCTAATTCTCCATACCTAATTTCCATACTTGTGTTTCTGCAGCTTCCATCATTTTATGTTGGCTTTCTCATATATAATTTTTCCATGCATTTGGAGGTATATACATCTCACCTTGTTTCTTCTGTTTTCCCTTCCACATACTTAGAAATGAGGGAAAAGAATTGATTTGGGCATCTCATTTTGGTGAGACCTGTGGAGCTGGTATTTCTGAGCCATTTCTGTACTATCAATTTTTTTTTTATTACTGTCAGTTTCTTCCTTTAGGAAGAACTTTCTTCCTCACAAGAATTTTCTTCTGAAAAATGTCATGGTTATTCTGACCTAATAAAAGGTCAGAATGTTTCTGCTGCTTTGTATCTCCCTCTTTGTACAAAACACTGCAGGAACTGGTAGCACATTATTATTATCATTACTGTTCGTTACTTCTTCCCTGCTCTGACTGTAGAGCAAGACCTTGTTAGGTGCCAAAAAAGTCTTGTATGTTCCTTGCTTCAAAGAGTTTCTATTCTGAGTAGACAGCAGTGTAAATTCCTGTACCTATCCATCCTTAAAGAGTCCAGCAACAAGAGAAGGGAATGAGGAACATGCCTGGGAGGTAATGTGGGATCTGACTCTCTGAATAGTAGCAGTGCTGTCAGAATGATTGATACACTGACGGGGTTTGTGTGCCAAAGATGGCTCTACATCTTGGGTCAGTCTCTCTTTTCAAACCAACTATTCCACTCTTAATGTGCAAGTCCATTAATCCTTGGGTTTCAGCAAAGAGTTACATTTTTCTGCCTACACGGTCCTTGTCACTATGTGTGTAGTGATGAATTGATCCTCTCCACACTTTTGAGAAGGCAGATAAGGAATAGAGGGATTAGATGACTTGCCCAAAGGTGCCAGAGAGATCTGTCACAAAGCCAGTGACTGAATCCAGAAACTGGAGTTCAGTGCTAGCTCAGAGCTGTGGCTAACTTTGATAATCCACCTATAAATTCAGTTAGACATCAAATCTGGTAGCCAGTAGCAGGACTGATCCCTGTAGGATGTGCTGAAAGTATTCCCAAAGCACAAAAGCTTTTGAGTTAGTGCATGGAGACCTTGCTAATGGATTGTTTTTAATTCTTAAATGTTACAGAATAATGGTGATGGAGAGTCAATCAAAACTGTTCTCAGGTCTCCTGAAAACCGTATCCTTATCAAGCGCATGTTGATAAAGTGTGCTGACATTTCCAATCCGTGCAGACCCAGAGAACAGTGTATAGAATGGGCTGGACGCATCTCTGAGGAGTACTTTGCACAGGTAAGGCAGCTAAAACAGGCTGCTGGAACTGCAGGTGAGCATCTCTTTAAAAGGGAGGAGAAGGGTGCCAGTGTCAGAATATCTCAGGCTGCATTATGTAATGTGAGAAACAGTAAGCTTTTTATTTTAAATGATGGGTATTACTCATGCTGGTACACAACTAGATGCCTTCAGAGAGGTGAAAGTTGACAACTTCTATTGTGCAGTTTCTGAAAAATCTAAGCTTTCAAGTTGTTCAGTTTGGAACTGGGCTTTTTGAGCCTTGTCTGCAAATGCACTCCCATAAGACAGAGCAAGGATGTCTTCTGTGCCTGCATGCTGGCTTTGCCTTGGGAATAGGACCATCAGGTTCTAGTGTCCAAAGCAGTCATAACTTGGTAATGTGCCAAGTTACTTAGGATCAGCTTGTGTGCAGATACAGAAGGTTAATATATCCCTTTGTGGGAAACACTGGAAGGCACTATTTGTCTGCTGTTTTGCTGAAACTGAACAACTAGGGGCCCAAGATTAAGTTGCTGCTGCTTCAGATTTATTCAGGTTCCTCCTTTGATTTAGCAGATGCATGCTCTAGTCAGTGCCAAACAATCTGCTGCTAAAAGAAGCCCATTAACAGAATGTGTCTTAGATGAATAATCACTAATGTTTTTTGCAGACTGATGAAGAAAGGAGGCAAGGTTTACCTGTTGTGATGCCAGTTTTTGACAGAAATACTTGCAGCATCCCCAAATCCCAATTATCATTCATTGATTACTTCATTATTGATATGTTTGATGCCTGGGATGGTAAGCAAAACTCAGCTGTTTCCTGATGTGAACAATTTGTGAACATTTGAAGCTGCTGTGATACAAAATTTCTTTTTTATGGCTCCTAAATAAAGGGAGAGAAAAGGGAAGATTCCTGCAGTTCAAGTAAGATTAATAACTTCATTATTGCTTATAAGTATGGCTACAAGCAATTCTCATGGCTTGTCTGTAATATACTAGATTCAGGCAATCTTGAACTTCTTAAACTTGCTTCTCTGTAGACAGAGAACAGAACACATTCTCTTTGATAGCTCTTTGAGCACAGTCATTTTGTCCATGTTAATATTGGTTATTCTTCAAGGCAAATTTCTGCTGTCTGGAAACTGCTTGGGGGAGCAGCTGTTTCCTTCCAAGTGCTGCTTCCATGGTAAAAGTGGTCAGAAATGTGACTCTCCTGAATGCCAGATCATGACATGTGACTGAGGTTTGATGGGGCAGGATAATTACAACCATAATTAGCTATGCCTCTCCTGGAAAACTGTGTTCCTTTGCTGGGACTCACAATACCAGTATTAAGTAGATTTACAGAACAGTTCTCAGTGGCCCGAGTGCTACATGAGTGCTGAGAGCTGTACAGCCAAAACTATTTCAAGCATCAGTATGACAGATTTAAGCTTTTCTATTTAACACAGTTGCCTGAACATTTCAAGTGATACTTAAGCAGACAGAATCTGTGACTGTTTCAGTTCTGCAAACTCAATACTTTCTGCCCTTCCTTCCCTAGCATTTGCCGACCTGCCAAATCTGATGGAGCATCTGAATAACAACATTAAATACTGGAAAGGACTGGATGGAAGGAACCTGCGAGTCCTTCGACCACCACCAGAATAGCAGTTAGGCCATGGTGTGTCATTCACTAGCCAGATGCATATTTATTCAAGCTCACTTTTATCTGTGTGAATTCAGATTTGTTTTGGTCTCTTCAGTATTACAGTAAAGCTAGCCCATGCACTTGGGGAACTTCCACATTCAAGAGAACACGAGGTCAGCAGTTGACTTCCACAAAGTACCATGTGTGGACTCGGATGAAATAAGCCCACCAAGTGGAATTACACTGGATTGCTGCAGTACTTGTACTGAAGAGGGTTTATTATGAACATACTTCTGTGATATCTTCATACCAGCATGTGAAGCTGGAAGACCTTGAAGAGAAAATCCTCATAAAAAGGACATTCACTAGAAGTTTATCTATTAATAGAGACTCACAGCTTTTATGAGAAAGCTACATGCTTTTTATAAGCACTTCAGACAGTTATGTAGAACAATCAGACATTTAAAATGCAACTGTCTATGAAAGAATTTTTTGATCTATGAAAAATAGATGTACTGTATTTTTTCACATCACAGAAGGTGCAATCATTCACTTCTGAGCACTACTGAAAGTGAGTTCTCCTTAAGAAATTTAGTAGCAAATGTAAAAAATAACACAAGAATTTTCGAGGTTGATCGTTAGCATCTATGATTAAAATGTTATGTTTTATTTATTTTGTTAGATGTTCAATATTTTCTATGAATTTATAAATACTTAAAAGCCAAAGCCAACTTTAGATGCATTATAAATTTACATGATTCATACTCATTAATATACATTTAATTGATGTACAGACCTTTTATTTTCATAATGCAAATACAAAATACTATACAATGATACATTTTTATTGCACTGTCAGGATAGATGTGTATGTTTAAATATTGTCTGATTTATGTTAATTAAAATAAGTTTTATTAAAAAGGTCTCACTTGAGAATAGTAGAATAAACAAGAACTGTATACTGTCTGAGCACCAGAACTGCAGTAGTTCTCCCACAAACCAGTGAGGACCACCTGATCTTCTCTTGGCTACAAAAATAATAATGTGTTGGAACTCTTTGTTTTCTCCCATGACATTTTATGACTGAACTCCCTGTTAAAGTCTGCCTTATTTTATATAGTATTTCTACAAAGCATTCCACAGCGTATATGAAGAGGTGATACTAAGCATCTAATGAATTTCAACATTTTATAGCCAATGTATTTTCCTCTGCCGTAAAAGAAAAAGAACATAAAACCACCAACACAAACCTTCAATTCAAGGAGTTTGTAAAGGCTGTGTACCTTCACAATTTGAATGAAACCTTCATAGCAACTACCAGAAAATAATAAAATGTATATTTTAAGAAGTGTCAAGTCCTACCCATTTCATTTTAAATGTATATGCACTTTGTAGTTTGCAGACTAACAAACACATGAAATTCTTTTAAAAATAACTAAGATACTTTTTGTCTGGGGAAGGGAAAGTTGAGGGGGTTGAATGGCATAAGGGTGATGAAAGGTGCAGCTGGCAAGCCGCTGTGTTTGTGACCTGCCCTTGGCAAGCCCATCAGACCCTTGTGTCCCCTTGGACAAGTCTCTTCACAGCTCCATGCAGTGTCACGTTGTGTTCCACTGGAGGACTCAAGGTGTATCCTGTCAGCCTTCCCAGCCGACAGAAAGGCATCCAAAGGCACTGAAAGGGCTGCTCACTGTTGTTACTGCAGAGAAAACTGACTTTAGAGACATTTTGAACCATTCCTGAAGAAGCAGAAGCTGGGGAGAGGTGGATGATGGAGCAGTTCAGGGACTGCAGTAGCAGCTTTAAGGTAAGAAAGGAAGAGATGACCTCTCCAGGTGTTACTTGCTTCTGTGTTTCTCCTTCCTCTCCAAGCCAGTGAGACTGATGGGCTATCACCATTTGTTCCTATTAGTGTCATGCCTTTTTGCCCTTAATCTGCTTGTGTGGTCTCTTTACCTACTCAGAATTCAGTTATATGCTGTTTAGGGCAGGGAATTCCCTTTCATAATTCCATTTAGTTAATTGCTGTGTGCATGTTGCCTAAGCCAGGGGGCTCAGATCCTGTGAGGGGTGCCCAGACTGTGCCACTGTCTCACTGACAGTAGTAAGACAGAAGCTTCTCTGGTCAGTCTTCCAGAGGTTCTACAATCAAAGCTGAAGGAGCAAATATATTTTTATTGAAAGCTCAATAAAACAAGTATCCTGTTTTCACAGGGAACTTGCAAGGAGAGGGAGAGTTGGCTGACAGTTTTCTTGGCAATATCACATTGTATTTCCCTATGCTGCATCTGTTATAACCAGCTGTAATTTGCTACCTGGTATTAATCTCTTCTGTTCCTTGCAGGCTCCTGTGTCTCCATTAGAGGAAAAGTGCATCACACCATCATGTGTCTTCTCTGCTTATCTACTGCAATGGGGATGGGAGAAGAAGTGTGGGCATGAGCATGTGGGCCCAGAGACTTGACTGCAGGTAAAAATCATGGAATAATTTACACTGGAAAAAACCTTTAAGATTATGGAGTCCAACCGTTCCTCCAACACTCCCAAATCCACCACTAAACCATGTCCCCAAGTGCCACATCTACACATTGTTTTAAATCCCTTCAGTGATGGTGACTCCACCACTGCCCTGGGCAGCCTGTTCCAGTGCTTGAAAACCCTTGAAATAAAAAAAAATTCCTAATATCCAATCTAAACTTCCCCTGGTGCAACTTGAGGCCATTTCCTCTTCTCCTATCACTTGTTTCTTGGGAGGAGAGACTGATCCCCACCTGGCTACAGTGTCCTTTCAGGTAGTTCTAGGCAGTGATAAGGTCTCCCCTGAGCCTCCTTTTCTTCAGGCTAAACACCCCTGGCTCCCTCAGCTGCTTTTCACAAGACTTGTGCTCCAGACCCTTGCCCAGCTCTGACTGACCTTTTTACCTTCTCTGGACACGCTCCAGCACCTCCATGACCATCCTGAGCTGAGAAACCCAGAACCGGGCACATCAGTCGAGGTGTGGCCTCACCGGTGCTGAGTGCAGGGGGATGGCACTGCCCCGGCCCTGCTGCCCACACTGCCGCTGCCACAGGCCCGGTGCCATCGGCACTGCTGGCACACCTGGCTCACCTTCAGCTGCTGCTCACCAGCACCCGGCTCCTTTTCTGCTGGGCACTGCCAGCCCCTGTGCCCCAGCCTGTAGAGCTGTGTGGGGTTGTTGTGACCCAAGGGCAGCACCCGGCCCTTGGCCTTGCTGAACCTCATACCACCGGCATCATTCCATGGCTCCAGCCTGTCCAGGTCCCTCTGCAGAGCCTTCCTACCCTGCTGCAGAGCAGCACTCCCATCCAACTTGGTGTCATTTGCAAACTGACTGAGGGTGCACTTGCTCCCCTCATCCAGATCCTCAATAAAGATATTAAACTGCCCAGAAAAAATATTTCTTCATAAGCATAGTTAATATTCTGGGTTATATTAATATATGGTAAAAAGCAGCTAATTTCATCTGCAATAAAATGCCTAATGCATCATCACTGAAAAGATGTGATCAATATGATTAATTCCCTGAAATTCACACTGCATCTTTATTTCCATTACTTGGACTGTAGAACTGTGCTAATTAACTCTCTCTGTAAGCCAGATTTATGTCCATATTGGTGTACAATAATTTCACTTAATATAAAACACTGATTTTCAGCCACTGCAGCTTTGTTCACTCTCCTGTTCATCTAAATTTGTCAAGGACAGATTATAATTAAAACCTGGAACCATGATGCCTGATCTTTACCTTCTTCCCACTAAGCTTCTCTCTCCAAGCCACACCTCTGAAGCCTCCTGTGCCCTGTGAGGGTGTGCCCATTCCATGGAGGTGATTCCAGGCTGCTGCCCATGCAGCGTGAAGGCCTTGCTGTGGAGCAGTAGTAGCTCTAACCTGATATTCACTGCTCCAGGATACAAATGTCTTTGGATCCCACTGCAAATGCTTCAGCCATTTGAGATGCCCTTCCTTTATTCTCCAAGATTACACAGCAACATCACATGCCCTGTGCTCTGAACCCTTTCCAGCTTTTTGAACTGTCACTCAGTGATGGAACTTCCTGGGGACAGAAATGGCTTTACTGATGGTCCTTCACATGGAAGGGAGAACACTGGAATAAACTAAGTGTGATTGAAGTGTTTCCAATTTCAGTTAGGCTGGCAGTCTTATGCAGTGTCTGCACTTTTCATTTGTTCTTGCTTTAATGCTAATACAAGAGTAAATTCCAATGTAGAAATTATGAAGGAGAGGTCCTTTATGCACCTCCAGGGCTTTAGTAAAAAGCTTTGTGTTTTAAAACTTAATAAGGTTCAACAATTCAGCATTAAATGACAGAATGAATGGCTCTATTTTCCATGCTGCATATCTTCTATCAGGTTATGCTGCTTCTAAACCTGGGTATCACTGTAGATGCTTCCAAGTGAATCTGAATTATTAAGATCTGGTAAAAAAAATGTTGGCTTCTCAGCAAATTGTCCTAGATGAATATCTTTTTCCCTTGTACAAAATTTGGAGTAATAATTGCTTATTGTGACAAAAGGAGAAACCAGACAGGTGGTATGCACTGCTACCTTATCACAAGTCTGACGATGGTTTTCATCATACTGCAGTTTATCCAATTGCTATATAAATAATTTAATATATAAATTTTAAATCACCTGAAATTGAATGAATGCCTTGATTTTTGTTGCAGTGCCTTTTCGTCTGGGTGTTTCTGCTTGTCTCAGTAGAGGACTCATTGATAAAACATTTAAGAAAATATTTCTTGAACATGAAGGAATTGAGCAATGGCAAAGGCATTCCCTCATAAAAGAGAAGAAAGGATAATAGATATCTAATAATCACTTGCTGGGTGCTGAGAAACAGCACAGGCAAACAGTAGTCAGTTGTGTCCTTCAGTGAGACCAGAAGGGTTTGAGTCATGACTCTGCAAGGAGTGCTTTGAAATGAAGTCTCAGAGCTATTCACAAGCTTCAAAACAAATAATCTCTCTGCTCACGTGTGACATCATGTCGCCAGGGTACAGGGGTCCCAGGGGTGCTGTTAAATGATAGCAGGATGGAGTGCAGTTTGTCCTGACATGATGCAGAAAACAAGCTTTTAAATTGCTGCCATGTCCCTGTGTGCAGCCCTGTGCTGCTGGTTCAGAACAAAGGGGATGTCCAGGTGTTTCAGCTGTTTTTTGCTGAAGCTTTGGCTTTGTAAGCAAAGGGCTGTGGCTCAACTCCACTGAATGCTTTCTCTCGGTGCCTGCTTTGAATGTTACTTGGGCAAAGTGTCTCATGTTTTCCTTTTTTCCACTTGTTCAACATCTTTAAGACCCTCCTCCAACATTTCCCATGCAAACCTCAGTGGACTCAGCTCTGCAAACCCTGTGAAGCAACTTCAGTTGCCTCGTATGCAAGCAAGGCAGCTGAGTTAGGAAAGGCCAGGGAACTCAGAGGCACTAAACACAGTAGCTTTGAGGCTTCTAAACATCTTTGAGGTCCTGGATCTTCAAGCCCTGCCTGTGGTTTAACAGTGAATGTTAGGCCAGAAAACAGTCTTCTGGTCTTCTCATGTTCCACTTTTCCCCCTCTCTTCCAGCTTCTCTGCTTCCATTTTTCTTCTCAGCTCATTTGCTAGGAGCCTTTGCTTTAACTTCCACTGGCTGAACATCTCCCTCAAACACACAGCCATAACACTGGGACTAAACCCTGCCTTTCAAACTGACTCTTGCTGCTTACTACATCTTTTACCACAAGAAAATCTTTTTGACTCAAAATGAGCCTGGAAAAATATCTTATAATGGCTGAAAGCCTTACCTTGGTATCCACAGGCAGAAGGAGAATACAAACACAGTTAACTGAAATAGCTTGTGAGCACTGCAGTGCTTCTGGGGCAATGGGAATATGTGTGCAAGGTCTTTGGTACCGTACTCCCACATGCAAAGTGAAGTTGGGAGTGTTCCCAGGCACCTCTGCCTTTGAGGTTATGTTAGCAAGCACCAACAGCTGGGGACACTTGTTGAAATTTGAATCTGCCTTTTCTTGGTTTGCTTGCTCCCCCCCTCGAGTGGCAGGAGTCATTGCTAGAGCTGAAACTCATCTTAGTTCAGCCCATGGTACTTAACAGAAATCACTTCATCCTTTTATTACATAGGTAGTGAAACAGTGGATCAAGGCATACAATTTTCAAAAGGAAGTGAGAAAGGTGATTCCTCTTTGAAACAAAAGGAGGAATTCAGCCAGTGTGTAATTATTCAAGTGAGAAGTTGGTCTTGTCTGTATTTAATATTGCAGAGTGGTATTTGATGTAAATCCTTCCCCAGAGTTCATTACATTAGCTCTTAGCCCAACCTGAGCATGCTGAGTGCCAGGTTCAGCATGCAGCATGTTTTATCACCAAGGAGAATGACGTCAACCTGGTGATCCTGCAGCTCCCCGCTCGGAGGAGGAGGTATGGCTTTGTCTTCAGCCTAAAGATAAAATGGAATACATTTGATAAGATTTTCTTGGTATTTGCAGTGTAAAATGTGTGAGAAGCATTGCTTTTTACCTCCAGAAAGAACTGTCTCTTTTTGTCTTAAAAAAAAACAAGCCTCAAAAGTTACTTTGCTTGTAATATTATTCTACACAGAAAATGAAATTTCTCCTTTACAGATCCCTAAGCTTTACAAGCAGACCCACAGAACCCTTTCACAGGTGGGTGAAATGAGCTGCAGGGAAGCACAGGGGTTTGTGGGCATCCACGCCAGGGCAATCCCTGGCCTAGTCCTGGGGCTGCTGCTGAGGGCTCTGGTGAGAATCCTGCCAAAAAATGGGAAGAGAAATGTAGACAGCAGGTGCTTTCATAAAGGTTTGCCTCTGGTGTTTTTCAGAGATACTGGTCAGAGCTCCTGAGATGCCAGAGCTTCGTCCTCCCACCCCGGTGTGTGCCAGGCTTGGTGAGACTCGCGGGAGAGCCGAACGCCATCGGCAGGCACAGCCCCAGCAGTGTCCCCAGGCCGGGCGGTGCCGGCTGTTTCCACTCCTCTTACCGTAAGTAAGGCAGACTGCAAGGACACAGCGCGAACGCGAGCGCTCAGGAGCAGGCGAGACGCCCAGCCACCCCTCTGGGACTGGGCTGGGAACGGCGGGTAACATCAGGCACGGCTCCCGGGGTTAATGAGGGAGAGAGACTGCAACTGCTGGTATACAGACAGGTGTCAGGACATGCTGAAGCAGAGTACTCACCTGACAACCAAGCCCTAAAAGTGAGCGGCCTCTCCCAGCCCCTCAAAATCCATGCTGGCAGACTCAGTGCCAATGTGCACCTGTTATGACAGATCTCCGACAAGGCAAGGTCAGAAAGCACAAAGTTTTAGCTGCTCTATCATGCCAGGAACAAAAAAAAAGCCAAAACACCAACCTACCATCCAACCGAAAACCACACAGAAACTCCAACAACAACAAAAAACAAACAACCCAAAGCCTTGTTTTAAAATAAGCTGTTCTAAATAAACAAATGTTCTTTGAACCACAGCAGAGTACATACGTAACAATGTTTGTTAAGTAAATATCAGTGACATGTTTAAGTCTGGCTCAGTAGGTATTAGCAAAGTGGTATTTGTGTTGCTTTTGTTGTAACAAGAATCAATCGTGTTTGTAGAAGGTGGTCTGAAAAATGGGACTTTGGATTTGGGGTTTTATTTCTTCCATCTGCCGGTATACCAGTAGCCCCACTTTGGGACTTAGAAGTCTTTCCCAATGCATTGAATTTGGTGAAGTTATATTTACTTCCATTGGCTTAGCTCTGTTCATAATCTGCCTCATGAGTGTTAGTTCTTACCCATGGATCCACTTAGATTATTTTGTCTTTCTGAAGGAAATCTGTCCGAAGTCTGGTTGCAAATATATGGTCACATTATTATAGTGTGTACCTGAAATGCCACAGTGCTGTGGCTGGCAAAGTTCAGACCTACTTCCACCTCTTCTGATCAGATGCATCCTGAGCTTAGATTTTCTTCTTGTGCTGCAAGGAGAGAGAGCCAGAGAGCCCCACACAGGCCTGCTCTCACTGCTGTGCCACTGTGCTGACCCAGTCATGAGATATTTGCAATGTGCAAAACTCTACACACAGACTGAGACAGCATGGCCCAAAAGCCAATGGCTGCTTTTCCATTTGCAGCAAAACAAAAACAAAACAAAACCACAAAAAACACTACCAACAAAAAAAAACCAAACAAACAAAACCAAACTACCGTCAGTTTCTAATTTAAACAGCTCTTCATATAGGTGTTTATATTTTTGTCTATCTTTTGACCTTTTGGTTGAACTCTTTTAAAAGCCAGATATGAACTCTAAGGTTAGTGCACAGAGAAATGCAAAGCAAGAGAACAGGTTGTAAAAATGATGATGCAGAATTTGAAATTCTCCACCGGAAACCAAAGGCATTTTTTTCTGTTGGGCAGGCTGTGAGGAAGTCAGACTGCCTTCATAATACCTTTTCCTGTATGTCAATATAAGCCATCTCTTTGGGCATGCTCAGAAATTTTTGGCTTAATAAATCCTCACTGTAAACTACATGTATGGGAGGCAAAATGTTTACTTCATCAAGCATTTTATTACACAGACCATGAAATATATCTGACTCTCACTGCACAGGCACAATACATTGTTCTACTACAGCAGCCTGGCTGCAGCTTTCACCTCTGCACAGGGGCACAAGGCAGGAGGTGCTGGGGTGGCCTCAGGCATCACCTGATTATTCCCTTTCCAATATCAGAGAGGGAATGTAAAGGGGTTTTGTTTAGAGATTGACAGAAAACTTGAGCGTTCAAGTGGCTACAAAATACCTCCAAGGCAAGGGAGTTCACATGCTCCTTTTGGGCCAGCCCAGCCTGGATGAGGGCGCCGTGCAGGTGACCTGGGAGCTGTGGAACACCCACCTCAGGGGTGAAAACAGCAGCTTTGTCCGGCCCCAATCCTCCTGGTGGAGACCCAGGAGCCGCCGAGAGCTGCTGGCTGTCCCTCGGCCTTGCCAGCGCTGTGCTAGCAGCGGGTGTTATTCTCGTGCTTGTCTGCAGGATCAAGCACATACTGTGGGAAGGAATGGAGGTGGACAAGCACAGCAGGTGCTGCACGGGATGGTGGCTGCTGGAGGCAACAATTCAGCTGTGTGTGGATGGAGCCATCACGGGGGAAGCCGCTCCATGGCCCAGCCGAGGGCAGGTAGGGCTCAAGTGGGTGCCGAGCGTGGTGAGCTCGGCTTGGTCCTTAATGTCTCGGGGAAAGGCAGTCGTAGTGAGGCCAGGGCTGCGGGAATAAAGCGCCCACCCCACGGGGGAACCTCGAGCGGTCTCTCCCCGTCCGAGGCGCTGCCCCGGCACAGGGAGGGAAAGGAAGAAAGAAAGAAAGGAAAGCAGGCAGGAAGGCAGGCAGGCAGGTAGGCAGTGCCCGCCCTCTCCCCGCCCTCTGTCAGGGCTCACTGGCCGAGCTGCTCCCGCCCCGGGAAATGGCGGTGCCACGAGGGGCAGTGAGGGAGCTCATGGCGGCGGGGCCGCGGCCCCTCTCCTCCCGCGGCGGGCTGAGGTGCTCGGGGGCGGCCGGGCGGCAGCGGAAGAGCGGCGGAGCTCCGGCACGGCCTCCCGCGCTCGCTCGCTCGCACACGGAAAGGCCCCGTCGCCGTGCGGCCGGAGCGGCTCCCCCGCGGTGGCTGCGAGGCCCGGGCTGCCCGCGGCTCTGCCCGCGAGCCCCGTGTCCCATGCGGGAGCTGCCGCCGTGGTGCACTTCCCGCGGGGAGCCCCGGGCCGTGGCCGGCGCGGGGCCGTGAAGAGGCGCTCCCGCCCGGGGCCCAGGTAAGCGCTGCCGCCGGGCCCGCTGCCGCCCGGGAGGGGCTGCTCGTGGTGATGGTTTAGTGAGGTAGCCCGGGACCCACTGCTGCAGCCTTTCTGGGGCTGTTTAAGCCATGGCTTTGCGTCTGGATTTTATCTAGCTTTTATTAGCTTCAGCTGTGAGATGAGCACCCTTTTGGCAGAGGGCGCAGCCCCTTACAGCCATTTTGTGAAGCAGTTTATGTCTCAGTATCGCTTCCATCAGAGCAACTAAAGCTTGAAAAATGAGCCTGTTTGGAAAAGGTTTAAGTAAGGTGGGCTAGGACAGCGGAGTCCCAGTGTATATTGGCAACAGAGCACACCACCATAAGCGCGATGGAGAGAAAATTCAATAAAAAGGCAGTGTTGTGTTTTGGACTGGCCCAGGACTGCAGTAGAGTCTGAACAGGAAGCAAAGCCTCACCTTTGCACGGTCCCTGGTTGCTTTGCTGTGTGCTGCTAATGAGTGCTGTTGGTTACTGTCGGGGAACAGAGGCGGGCAGTAAAGAGATTCAGCCGAGTTTGAAGACTGGATGGGGAATTGCCTTCCTGGCTCAGTGGTTAGACTCTGCTGTCTACTTTAGAAGGGTTCAGTCTGTTCTGAGACTTTTCAGGAGTTTCTTGTGGAGATTCATCTGGAGGACTAAGAAAGTGGAGCCAGTGGCACTATATTGACTCCACTGATACTATCCTCCTAAATTAAATGGTGAGAGAACAAGGCCTGCCTGTGAGATAAAAGTCAGGACCTACTTGATCTACCCACACCTACCTAGTGTCTTAATGGCAGCGAGAGAGAGCAGGTTAAAAGTCATGTGTTTCTGTAGTAAAACGTTGGGTGTATTTGTTTTAAATCTACATTAAATATATTCCTATTGCGTTGTCTCTTGAATTTGTGCTTTTGACATGTGTCACCTGTTTAATTGCTCACAGGCCCTTTGTTCCCGGCTCCAGCACTGGGTGAGGAGGGACACTGCACATGCCTTGGATTACGGTAACCGGTTTGAAAACTGCTTCCAGCCTCAGAAACCTGTGTGAGACCATTGTGGCCTTCTGAAAGGGCTTCACGTAATGCCCTCCAGTGGCAATAATGGGAATTTGAAATCCCAGGGAATTGGGGAAAGGGATCCTTCTGGTCTGAAGGGGTTTGGGCAGCCCTGGCAAAGTCCCCAGTTAGCTGCTGGGGGAGGATGGTTGGCGGTATCCTGTCCTTTGGCAGTTCCTGATGCCGCAAGTCCTGCAGAGATGCATGGATCACTGCTGCATGAGGACTGCCTGTGGGCTTCAGCTGGCCAAAACCAGAGCTTTAGGCATGAGCTTCATGTGTGCCATTTACTGGCACACAGTAAAATCCATCCTTTGCAGAGGATGGATTTTACTGTGTGCCAGTAAATTCCCATAAGGAAAAGGAACAAGGAAGAAAAAGACCCAACAGATAGCAGGAAAAATGCAGCTTGCAGCACATAATGTTAGAGACAAGGACAACTCATTTTTAACTGACCATTGCCCTACCACATGATGTAGTTCAGCCAGAGTTCCTGTATACAGGCCAGAGGTAAGAACTGGTTTTACCTCATCTGAGATACCTTTCAATGCAGAGAAATAGATCTCAGATCAATGCAGTTGTCCAAGTTGAGTGCTATACCTAGAGTTCCAATAAACTGAATACACCTGGTGGATAAACTGAACGCAGAGACATGCAGGGTTGGTGTGAACTTACAGCTTAGTAGACCTCTGTAGTGGAAGTGGTGGCCTCCCTGTAAAGGATTTATATAGAGATTGTTCAGAGCAACAGCTGGTTCTAAGAAAACACATTGTCAAGTTTCCTTTGCTGTATAAATATTTAAGTGATGGGGTTTGGATTCCTAAGGGAGGAAAAGCTTGGGTTAGTGCCAACAGGTGAAGCTTTTATTAAACAGAAACATACAAACTAATTTCCCTTACTGTTTTTAACCTAGAAGCCAATTATTGCATATTTTTTTCTTTCTTTCAGATAGTTCTGTCACTGCCTTAGCAGTCCTGTGCCATGCCTGGTGATGACCATGGGGCCATTCTCCTGAGCAGACTGCTCTGTACTCAGCCACTGGCAGCATAACAACAGAGCTGTTTGGTACCTGTGGAGTCCCACTGCAGGGGTGTCTGAGCACCTCAAATTTGGCTCAGAAAATCTGCCCTTGCACAGCCAGCGAGAGGGTTGTGAAGTCCTGGGGACTTGCCAGTTCAGTTCACCAATTAGAAAGTATTTTGCCAGGTTACACCTATGGTTTAAACACTTGAGGTGAAAGCTGGTGGTGAGTAGTGGAATCATGGGTTCAGCAGCAGCCTTTGTGCATTAGAGGCTCTGTTGGGAGGTTCAGATGTCCTCATACCTCTGCTCTCATACCTGTGTGTTACACTCTTTCAGGTACCTACTTGAAAATAAGAGTGGGGCTCTCAGTTTTTGGCTGACAGGGGTAAAACACGTTCCAGTGGGTAGAAGTTGGACCCAGAGTCAAGGAGGACATTTTTAAGCAAATAATGGTGCTATCTCACCACTTCCATCCCCTGCACAGGAGCTGTACCCTAGAGCTGCTGTTCCCTGGGATGGCCATGCCAGAATCAGCAGGGCACACATGGCCACAAGCTGCTCTGCTCACTGGCAGACCAAGCAACTGAAAGTCTCTGGCCTGCTTACAGCAGGTCTGACAAAGTGACCATAACAACTTTTTCTGCCCTGAAAATACCTTCATTCCTGGTAGGTTAAGAAATGATGCTGTGCTGGTATAGCTCAGTGTTGCTAAACCCATCTTCTGAGGCTTTTGAAACAGATAATGCAAGAGCAGCTGGTACTAATCATTGCTGTAGTGACATACTCAGCTCCTGTTTTTGTGGTTTCTGAAGGCCTGTTTTGGCAAGACTTTTTTAAAGCTATTTGAGAAAGAAGAGACAAGCTTTTGACACACAGTTCTATGTAAAATCTCTTTAGTTTTGCCAACGGCATTTATTTGTAGAGACTCTGCATATTGTAGAGGCCACTGCTTGTTCCTGGTGATTCCCTAGAATGGAAACTTGAACCAATGATTTTTGTAATGAATGTGCAATAAATCTATGGAAAAGCTTCTCTGTTAATGACTCTTGATTGAGTTCAGGTAGTTTTGACATACATGGATGAGGCTGTTCAGAGCTGGCCAAGCCTGCTAGACAGGCAGGGCCTGTCTTGGTTGGTGTCTGGAAATGAAATCCAAACAAGGATGTCTCAACTGCATGATGGGCCAGAGTCCTTCCAGCCTTACTGGACACCCACAGCTTCTAGGGCACAGCATGGAGTGGAATTCTTCCATGCTGAGGGGGCGAACACATCTGTGAGCGTGGAGGGAGGGTACACCCAAGTGGAGGTGAGCATAGCTAAAAAGAAGCAGCCAAAAATGTTGCTTTAGGTTTTTCTATAAGGACAATCAAGCACTGCAAAAACCTGTCTTTTTTTCCCTGGGTGAATGAATGGGAAGCATTCTAGAAAAATGGTTTAAAATTGAGACTGGAGTGCAGGCTTGGGTATTCCAGAAAGCCTCACTGGGTATGTAGGCACTAACAGCTCACACACAGGGGAGGCGTATGTGATTATCATGTGTCACAGACTTCATGTAGCAGCAAGAACACTTGACTGGGAGATCAGCTTCATGGCTGGAGTGTTTTCAGCTCCAGCAGCTGTACAGTGATTATGCCTTTTGCTATCTTTGTTTTCCTTTGAGTTTTTACTTCTTGAGAAGACTCAGGAGTAGAATTAACAATTGCTTCGGAACTGGGGAGTTCCCTGGGCCTCAGGTGGCTGTTGGGGGAACCTGTGATCCAGCTGCCACTGCTGTGTGGTGACAGTGTCACCTCTGAGAAGGAAGGTGTCCATTTCTAATGAGAATTCTGGGATGCTGATGGATCTTGTGACCACAGTGGCTTTTTCTAAGATCCTTCCCAAGAGGATGTAAACTAAGGGCTCAGGCTTGGCAGCTGGTTTGAGTCTGGGTCTCTTTGCTCTTAGGGGGAAACAGCTGGTTCACAGGGAGTATGATGGTGCAGTAAATGCTGAAAGAGGGCATTGCTCAGGGCAGGTTACACATGGGTGTGGTAGCTGCAGAACACAGGTTATGGCAGGGCAGTCCATGGGGGTGTTGTAATTCCAGTATGTATCCTTAAGATACCAGGTGTTTCCAGTGCAAAGCAGGGGTGGACATAATGCTGGAAGTGTGAGTTGAATGTGTGAAGGTGCTGGGCAATATCTGCATTGAAAAATGACAGTCTGCAGTTCTCATAGTCCAGCAGGATGCCAATCCTTCTGGGGGGAACAGTAATTCTGATGTCAGGTGTCATCCCACTGTGCAGGAATTCATATTTGTGCCTGCAGGCGAGAAAAACAAAAGAGCTGAAGGCACCCTGGCTCTCAAAGGGAAACACTTTGTGCACACAGGTGCCCAGGTTGCTCATGAGAGTCAAAGGCAGTGATGCTAATGTACCATGTCCAGGGGAGAGCCAGCAGTGCAGCTGAGGCAAGAGGGGAGCTGGCATTTCTGCAGGCAGGTGTGACATACTGCCATAGGTAGGACAGAGATCAAAACCAGTTTGGTGTAGCTGGGTTTAGCCAGATATGTAGTTTTTGGATTACACAGATCTATTACTCTCTGTCTTCTCACTGAGGTTTTGGTAATGTTTACAGCTAAATTCTGCAACTCTTGATTTTTTTCAGATTTGTTCCTGCAACTTCTTGTTTCAATGTGACAATGTCTCATTTCAATGAGACAATGTATCACAGAGAGACCCTTCAGCTTGATTCACAAGCACCCTCTCAGAGTCAACGGAAATGGGTGCTTTGAAGATGCAAATCTGCCAAAAGACAAGTTCTGAAGCAAGGAAGTTGGGCAAAATAACCCATGCCAAATGCTTCTGAAACATCCTAAAAAAGCAGGAGGATTTGCTCAAGCAGTATCCTTCCAACACCAGTTTACAGGGACGGTGGTGGAATATCAGAGGCCCCGGTGCCTGGTCTGAGCTGACACAAAATCTCTGCCTTCCCTGCTGCCCTGCCTGCAGGTGTAAGAGTTGTTTGTGTCAGAGTTATTTGCAGCCTCCACAGCCCTTACCTTGAGGGTGTGATGATGTGCCTCATGCACCAGGATGAGTTGTTTGCCCCCAAATGACCATGTCTTGGAGTGTTCTCAAAAGCCACACCAATTCTGTACTCTGTATCTTCCTCAACTTCCACCTCCCAGTAATGCTTTCCTGGAAATGGGATCAGACTGCCCAGGATGGCAATACATCTGTGAGAGACAGACAGGAATATGTGTTTTGGCTGGGCCTTTATAATGCTCTTTACAGTGTTTAGATATGTTCAGGTATGTATATGCCTGGACATTACATAGCAATAATCAAAAGCCACTTCTGCTGTCACCTTAGCAGTGCAATGTGGATTTTTGACTCCAGTGAAATCCCCTTGCTGAGGAGCTGACAGCCAGCCTGCAGGTTTCTTTGTGACACCTGCCCTGTTTTTACTTGTGGGTAGTTTTGTACAAATGAGTGCCCTAGGCACTTCCAGGAAGATGGAGAACAGCATCCCATAATGCCTGTGTTTTCTGGGAAAGTTAATGCTTGTTAGAAAAGAGAGTGCTTTAGTGAACCCCAGCATAGCAGGGGAAAAAAGTACAGATTTTGTATTTTCTTTCCAAACAGCCCAGGGTTTTGAATGTCACTCCCCATTAGGAACTGAGCACTGTAACAGCTGGGGAGGAGGGAACCTGTCTACACTGGCTCCCTCTGTGTTTGGAGAGATTAGCAAGAATTGAACACAGTAGGAGAACTTGTAATATGCTGGGTACCTGGGCCATGAAATGTATGATAGGAACCATGCAGAAAAGAACTCTTTTGAAAGTTGTGTAGTAGAGACAAAGATAATGTACTACAGAGAGACCCTTCAGCTTGGTCTACTGGCACAGTCTTGAAATCAAAGGAACTGGGTGCTTTGAAGATGCAAGTCTGCAAAAACACAGGTTCTAAAGCAAGAAAATTGGGCAAAATAACCCACTCCAAATGCTCCTGAAACACTCTTAGGAGAGCAACATGAATCTTGTAAGCTTACAACACAGCTTTTTCTTTGGAAAAGTACATGGTGTATTAGCTGTCATTGTCAAGGGGGACAGCAGGTTTCAAACACACACAACTTTTATGCTTCTATGGTAGTGTCTAAAGTTGTAAGTTCCAGAGGAAAAGGATGTTGCTGGCAGACACTGAGCTCTTCTAGGCAATGCTGAGAGGGAGCTGCACTCATCATTTGGAGGGTCTGTTGTGTGAGGATGGGCATGCACAGCACAATAGCTGTACTCTGCTACTGCAGCTGCACTTGCTTACAGCAAGTGTACAGTTCATTGCAAGTGCATGTAAATGTCTTGGGAACAACTTAAAGGCTGCTGAAATCAGAACTCAGAGGGGCTGTGTTGCTGCAGCTTGAGAGGGAAAAAGAATGATGCAAAATGGATGGGTAAACATCTGTGAACAAAACATGACCATAGTAATGAGACCTGCAAAGCCACCAAGGCAAACCTGAGCTGCACTGAAGAAGCGGTTAGGAAATACATCAGCCACACAAACATAGGAGACCACACAAACTTCAGAAAGAAGAGTTTGCCATGTAATTTCCTTGGGAGCCTTTTTTTTTTCCCTTTCTTTGTTTCTTTGTTTTTTGTGGTTTTTTTTTGTTGTTGTTGTTGTTGTTGTTGTTGTTGTTGTTTTTTTTTTTCTTTTTTCAGTATCTTGGTTTGAAGGAGATTTGTGAAAGTTCATAGTGGTACCAAATACCAAAACCTCAGCCTTTGAATGAGATGAGTGCCAGCTCTGGCTGTTTATGTGAAACATAAAAGCATGCCATAGAAGTGGGATGAAATCCCATTTTAGATTACCATGATGGCTTTAATGAAAAGGATCACCAGTCTCCCAACTCTTTTCTACCAAGCCCTCTAGTAACACTGCATTTCCATGGAGGGAATAAATTGTAGACTTGTATTATCCTGCAATGCCTGTCCTAGTTATATGGTGTATCTGTGCTTTTGACTGGAAATAGGCATTTTGGCAAGCTTAGTCTCTCACTTCAATGGCAAAAGGCCTAATTATTTTTTGAAAGTAATACCTGTTGGTCCAAATAGTATCAGCTATATCTTTCAGCAAGATGTAAGTTTTCAGATCCCTCTCCTTTCCTTAGCATTTGTTATGGCACCTAAATATCTGTTCAAATTTAGCTCAGTATGCCAGACATGTAAGATAATTGTGGCTGCTGTATCTGTAATCCTATTTAAGAACTTGCATTAATTTCCAAGTTCCAAAGAGCAGCTGGAGAGAGAGATTTCAACTCAAAAAATTAATCAGAGCTGCTGAAAGCCCCATTAGACATTTCCTGGCATCTGTTAAAAGAACCAAAGAAACTGAAATGCCCCTGTATACCTTGTAAAGCTGTTGTCATAGACAGGCAGATCACACTCTGGGTTTTCCAGTTCATCACATGAAATGGTAAATCCATCATCTAGAATTGCCAGTAAAGGATGGGCTGTGTCCTCATTAAGGTAGAAGCAGGTGCCTGCAAGAGAAAATGCCTAAGGATAACTCCAGTATCTCCTTATAACATTAGAATTGCAGCAAGGGTGTGATGAAATGTTATTTGGATCCACAAAGAGATTCACCAATGCTCTAGAAAGAATCTGTGGCTGGCATTGAGAGGACAAGATCGTAGTTTTAAAATTTTTCTAATAAATGGCTGTTTTACAGCTTAACACTGTTTAGTTTCAGCCTTGTGAAAAGCAGGGGACTTAGTCTGGTTTTGAACCCTACCAGGGCTCAAAGCTACAGGCATTGTGCAGGAAGTAGCTATTCAGAGATGAGGAGTCCTCCCTGCAATGGACTGTCTGGTTTCAAGTAATCTATTTTTAATCACTGAAATGAGAAAGGGGGCTTAAAGTTATTTCCATGGCCTCCCTCATCCCCATAAATGCTGGGCAGTTTGAAGAGAAAGGATCCCTCATGCTTCAGCACCTCCCTTGTCAGAGCAGCCCTCAGGTAAGCCCAGCCCAGGATAAAAGTGTTTCTGCCTTTACAGAGCAGGTCTGACACACTGGGGCCTGAGGAGCAGCCACGATTGGCACAGCTGCTGTTTGGAGTTGGTGCTTGTTTATCCACCCCAGAAAGGATCAAAGGCCATTCACAGTGTTGGAGGTGGGTTCTTGCAGCTGATAGATCAATTTGCATCAGCTGTTTGCATAATGTAGACTCTGAGAAGATTAATCTCCCCATGGTAATCCCAAATGAAATCATTGTAATCAAACTGCAAGTTACTTCATTGCAAATACAATACAAACAATGACAGGGCAATTACAGGCATGTGCTGCTGAAAACAAACACATGCTGTGCAAACAGAATGGGCAATTTCAAATATTGAGTTTGATTTAAGCAGTTGGAATACACACAAATGATGGTAACACAATGACAGTTTTCCTCTCCAGGGATTTAAGGATGAGCATTTCTTTTCTGTGGTGTCACTGCTGTGTGGCAGACAGGTTTTTTACTAAAACATAGCTTTATGTGGTCATCTTGCTGAATAAATACAATTTTCAAATGTCTCACAGAAGGTAAAGGCAGAAGAGACACAGGTAAGGTGTGAGTGGCATGGGAGATTTGAGATGAGCAGTGAAGCTGCAGTGTCGTTGCAGCAGTGATGAAGGTGAGCACTGGTGTCTGCTAAATGGCTCTAGAAAGTGCTGTCTCAGCCATAATTTCCAGCAGCAGCTTCATTACGTGGTAATCTCTGAAGTAAAATCACACTACAGCTTTCCTCATTGGTGTGTCAGTACTTTGCAGGCTGGCAATACGTGGGTGTTGAGTTGACAATGTCTTTTAAAATGTTTAGAAATTAGTAACTTTCAAGTACCAAACGTACCAGACGGCAATAATATCAATTACAGAGCTAAAGCAATGCACTTATTGTTACAAGAAGTTGCTTTTTTCATTCCTAAAAGGTTACCAGGTGTGTAATTAGATGTGAGAGATTAGGACCTGGTGCGGAGGCCATTGAAACCAGCAGGAATCTTTCTGTTAAGACAACAGATGCTCCAATAAGCTGCTGAAGTTGTTCCAAGCTGTACAGTACCTGTGGTGTGTATCAGGACAGGTTCACTTCTTTCACTGGAGCCACCCAGGTTTTGGGCTCTGACACAGATGTGATACTTTTGTGTTGGCTGCAGGTGAATTAGGACTTCACAGTTAGGGATCCCAACAATAGACCTACAGAAAACAAATCCATGGAAAATGACAGGGTAGAAAACAAAGGTAGGCCTTTGAAATTATTTTTCTGAGCAACAAGGAAGACATTAACTTCAACTTCTCTTGTAGACAACAATTTTACCTTGTACAGTTGTCAGTAGCAGGGCAAGAGAGAGTTTGTGACAGATTGCAGATTTTTACATTTGCTTCTGCCCTTTTCCCATACCCATAATTCTCATATAGTAATTTCTTATTAACATTTTACAACTAATTTTACTAAGAGGATTGTTTGCAAATGTAAATTCACCAGAAGGTTGTGGGTCCTTTCTTAGTCCTATCTGATGCCACAGAATTGAAATGGTTTCATCTCTACAGGCCATGGGCTCAATAGAAGAGTAACTCACTCAGTAATAATATCATCATTTTCTTCATCTGTCAGCTTGGACAATTCAACTGTGTAGGAATCAACAGGGTTAATGTCTCTGGATTCCCAGCACACCAGTGCTGCATTTTCACAGCTTCGGATCTTTTTATTCTTTATGGTTGGTGGTGAAGGAGCTAAAAAGCAGGGAAAAGAACAATTCTAAGCTGCTGCTTGAAGATGTTTGCAAAGAACATGCTTTGAAGACAAACAAATAGAAAAATATTGTTTACTAATACTGTGTAGGTAAAGAAGCCTGCTTCCCCAAAGGACAATGAACAGCAGGTAGAGTGATTAACAGTACTATTTAAAGACTTCATTTAGACTATAAAGATCCCAAGAGAATTAAACAGAGAAGTAACATAAAGACTGATTACACAACTGTTTTCTGTCATTAGTTTTATCTTTGTCATAAAGGTGCATCTCTGCTCTGCTCTGAGATGTCAAAGACATCTGGAACAAGCACTCAAAGGTCTCACACTGATTTGCTCAATCTGATGTCAGGATTTCACACGATGTCCTAGACTGAACTGCAGTTAAAAAGAACAGCATAACAGGTGAATCCACAAAATACCTACAGGCCAATAAAAGGAGAGCTGGGATTCATCTGGCAGAACCAGGAAACCTGAACCTTATTCACAGCTGGTCTACATGCTTGCATTTGAATAAGTTATTTTGTTTCTCTGCTTCTGTTTCTGCCTCTCTAAAACAGGGACAGTTGGCATGATAGGCTCTCTAAATAAAAGTAGGGAATTCCCATGCAGTCAGTAGGCTTACATCAGAAGAAAGAAAGTGCCCAGAAAGCATTACCTGCATAAAATTCAGAGACAATTTTGAATTTCACTATGAAGGTTACAAAGTTGTATGAACAAGATATTTTTACCTGTTACATAAACTGCTCTTTCACTTGGTGGACTGATACCGGAGGCATTTAAAGCACTGACCCAGAATTCATACTGTGTATTTGGCAACAGATCAGTAATGGTGCAGTATGTTTCTTTGACTTTTAGTGTATGCTCTGAAATGACAATAACAAAGCATTTACAGTGCCTTTACACACTTGCCCACTCTTTCCCAAAGCTGCATCACACAGTGGTGTTGGGGTGGATTGTTTTGGGTGCTGAGTTCAAGAGAGTTCCTTGTGCTCCACACCCTTTGATCAGCTGTCAGGCAGTTTCACAATGCCTTCCTCTAAAGCACCATAAATAAGATGGGACAAGAGCTGAAGCTGTTTTACAGCTCATTTCTCATTTTTCATCTTATAAAATTCGAATAGTTTCTGCTTTTCTTTCTCAACTGGTCACTGGCACGCTACTGGCTTCCACTTTAGAAGGTTCTGCAAGAACAGTATTAGCAAAGGCAGTTTTGTCACAAGGCTGAGACATTTTGGTTCTGTGGTTCTTTGTGTGCCTGTGCATCTTAGGGAGTTGCAGCCTATTATTAGCACTAAGATAAGCTGTAAAATCATCTGGGGGTTTCAGCTGGAGTGCTGATGATATGATGATTTGCTCTTTAAAAATACTGTGCTTTGCCATGGATGCAGCACATGTTCTAATGCAGTGCCCACTCTCCAGAAATCCTCGTGACTCCATCCCATTGGATAGGAATGTTCCCTTCCCATTCCTGCTATCCCTGCTGCTGCCACATCCTGTCTTTGCTCCTGTGATGGGTCCTGCTGCAGCTGGCAGCATGGCAGACCTGGCAGGGGAAGAGGGACAAAGCAGATGGTGGTGGCAGATATGACAGTTTTGGTAGCAGACAGAGTGCACAAGGCATGCAGAGGCACTTTGGCATCAGCTGGTTTTGCCAGTGGAGGGCTGAGGTGTCCCTTGGGCCCAAGCCTCCTTACCTGCTTGCCCATCACTGTGCCTCTCATTGCTCACTGGTTGGTAGCACAGCTGGTAGCACTCCACAGTGTCATCCGAGAAGAGGCCCCAGCAAACTCTCAGGGAAGTGCCAGTTGCTGCATTGGGAGCCTGGGGATTGATCACAGGGGCACAAGGAGCTGCAGAGGAAAAAAACAGGTCCGTTTTTGAATGTATAATCATGGTTTGTTGTACCTCTCCTCTCACAAAGGTGTTTGCACATAGCCTTGGCACTGAACAGGGTCATATTCCTCCATTCCTCCCACATGGAGGAAAGTCAGGAGCTGACTCTGTAAACAATTGCAGATAGTAATCAGGTCACTGGTGTGTGAGAATTAGTCTGCCTTCAAAACAAAGTCAATCCAATGAAATAAATAAACCTCAGCCTACCCCTCCTCTGTAAACTCAGCCTCTCCTGCTCTGAGGGCTGCTCCAGTGAGCCCAACATCTGCCATGCCAGCACTGCTGCCAGCCACCCCGGGGAGCAGGGAAAAGCTGTACAACAAGGGGGCATCAGCACAACCAAACAAGTACCAAATGCTGTTTTATGTTAAGAAAACACAGTATTGGGTGTAAAAAAAGAATAATGTTCTTTCTGACCATTTTTGATGCACCAGAAAATATTTTAAATTTTAGGTGGGTTTTTTTTAGTTACTCAAAATTTGTTTATGTTGTGCTGTTTCCTGGGGGAAAAATGCTTGCTAAATAACAGAAGAATAAGTCACTGAAATCTGTTTATTAAGAGAAGCTGGGTAAGTTATTTAAAGCAGTCTGGGGTTCCTCTCTATTTTGTTCAAGGAACTATAAAGTAAGACTAGTTATCACTGACTAAGCGTGCCTGACCCCTCAACAGAAGGGGGTAATCTTCATGAGTCTTCTAGGAAATCATCCAGCAAAAGGAAAGAAGTCCCAGTTTAGCAGTAATTCTGGTAATTTTATATTGAAAACAAATGGAAAAAAATCCAAAAATATCTTCCAGTGTCCCTGTATACATAGGCAAATAATAAAAAAAAAAACCTAGAGGGAAAACTAGGGAGAAGTTAATTCTGCCTTTGCAGATCTCCTTTAAAAGAAGTAATGTTTAATACATATCCTTACTTAACTGTAAATAGGTGTGAAATAATGATCAGTTAGGAAGAGTACCTGGAATAGTATTAATAGAGTTCATTAGCTGTTCAACTTCAGAGACATCTATGACCCGCTCTTCAAAGTCTGGCAGCGTTGAAAGCTCTAAATCCACTTCTTTCTTTAAGAATTCTTCCAGCCTGTAATTGTAGGGGGACAAAGAATAATGCCTAATTGGAAGTACCATAGTGTTGGAGGTATCTGTCTATGATGCCTATTTCTAAGAGAACAGCAGACTCCAAATTAACATCTATTTCCTTAAAACATGGTTTTCATTAGCTGCACAAGCTCAGCCTCCTCATGCCTATAGCTTGGAGATATGTGGCCATCAGTGGCCCAAGATGCCAAAGAGAGCTGAGGGCTGAGGGCCACGCTGGTGTGCCCTGCTCCTGCAGCGAGCTGGCTGCACACACCGGGCAGGGGAGCGGGGTGTGCCCAGCACCTCCCTGTGGGAAGCACCCTATTAGCTCCATAACTCCCATTATTTTGAATTTACACTATTACTAATTCATGACCTCCTGGTTCTAGGTGTTGTAAATTTGAAAGAAAGGGGTATCTTTTCTCTGTGTTTTCATGAACAATAACAGTCAATTAAGAGGGTGTTTTTAGCATGTGATTTAGTGTGCCCTAAGACTTCCAATTGCTCCAAGATTTTTCAGCATCTGTTCTGAGCTCCCACAGCTTGACTTTCTACCCCACTATATTAATGCATAATAAGCCTGTTACAGTATATTTAGGGAGCTCAATTTTAGTCTCATTTGGACCCAGAGTGGTTATTTCAAGAGCTTTAGCAATCCTGTTTCTCAGTGAAATTAGTTCCTTATGACTAAGCTGAAAACACTGATTTATTCAGGCTCTAACTCTCCTTTTGGATTTCTTGAAATTGGATCCAAACAAGTGTTGAGTGTTAAGTTTCTTAGAGCAACTTTTTCTGATGCACTTTAAAACAAAAATACTAAATATTTCAATAGCTCTAGTGGCTTAGACAACATTTTTGTGCCTGAACAAAGTCCAGAACATGCAGGCATCTCCAATAACCCATCCAATTAGCAGGAAGAAATGTGACACAAAATCCCAGACTGTGATACTACCTGTCAACCATGGTTACTGCTGCCTGTTGGAAAAAAAGGACAGAGCGTTAGAGGTAGAAAAGTCCAGAGTCAGACTACATCATGCTGTTGACCTGTCTTACACAAATTGCCCCACATGCAATACTTGGAATGGAGTAATTGGCTGTCACCCAACTCTGAGAACAAAGCCAGCCCTTTCTATTGAAATGGACAGATCTTGGCTGAATTTACAGAAAGATAATGAGCAATATCAGGTAGCCATCAGTGTCTGCCCATCTAGACTTTTGACTGATTCCTCCCTTGGTTGTCCAAAGTGCCAACAGATCCCTCACAAACAAAAACCAAAATCAGCTGGGCAAAAGAACTCATGAAATGATCTGTGCTGGAGGGAGTCTGAGCAGTGCATGTAACTGGAAGACAGATGTACAGTCGCAGGAGAAATCTAAGCCCCTGAGAGCTCAAGACCAACATTCACTTCTTGATGAATAATGGTTATTAGGGGCAATGTAAAACTGTTTACGAGCTAAGGAGAAAATAAGTTCATTCCAGAGATGCAGAGGAATGGGAAAAGTCAGCTCATGTGAAGAACTCAGCAGGCTGGAGTCATAGCAAACTGACCCACAGAAGTAGACTAGGTGGTGTTATGAGATTTGTTTGTTGTCCAGTTCAGAAGTTACTGTCACTGTGCTACAGAAATGCTCCCACCCACCTTAGTCACAGGACAGCTCAGGTGAGAGCAATCACTCATCATCAGTGAAAATTCTGATTTTTTTTTTCCAATTATTTTTCTACCTGCCAAAGAAAAATATCTTCTTGACACCACCTCAAGAGTGGGATTTCATCCATCACTTTGCAGGAGCTCTTGATGTATTTCAGCTGAACTTTCCTCCAAAATGAGCAAGAAAAGGAAACATCTTCCTAAGTGATTACATCAGCTTGCCTGCTGTGAGCCCAGAATAGAGCAAGAGAGCTGAGCCTGCACAAGGCAAGGAACACTAAGTGCTTCCAGAGTTTCCCCAGATAAGCATTTCAGCAAGATGTCTTCTCTATGAACCCCAGTGTGACTCACAAATGAATGAGCATCCAAATTACAAACTTCTACTTCTGCATTTTGCCCCCATTGTACTAAGTCAATGCCACCACGCCAAGCACCAGGAGCAGTGACAGCACCATGGACTGAGCATCCCAAATTCTCCCTACAATAAGGCTGCATGGGGCTTCTCAGACAGGGACTACTTGCAAGCAGCAAAAAGCACTTTGACACTTAAAGCTCTTTACCTTCATAAATTCAGCTTTGTCATTTTCCAGGAAAAGCTCCTGGGTTTCATCTGTCAGCTCCTTGCAGGTGTCAAGATGTTTCCCACAACTGACCAGCTGCTCATACAGAGCTTCCAGCTTCTGCCTCTTCTCTTCTCCCAGTGCTTCCAGCTGCTCTTCATACTTCTGAGCAAGCACTTGCACTGCATCATTGTAATGCACCTCAAAGTTCTGCTCTTGCCTCCCAAAATTTTCCTGCAAGATATTTGAGGGTTTGTATCTTGGCATCAAGCCTGATCCACAGGTCATGCAGAGGAAAATCTTACTCTGGTCTGCCTAAACTTCTCCTTACCATAGAGGTAATATGTCATGATTTAATTCACAACACTAGGACATGGTACCAGTACACAGAAGCTGTAATTTTACTTATGTGCATTTTTAGGGGTTTACTCTGATAATTCACCCCCCACCAAAGCACAAAAGTGTTGGATTTTGTTCCAGACATAAGGGCAACAGAAATTACAGCAGGAACAATGATGTAAAGCAACCTAAAGCCAGGGAGCAAACTAGGGTATATCCTAGTCATAATCTCACAAGCATTTCCACCAACACAGTTAAGCACATACTTCCATGAGAGAAACCATGGCAACTCAGTGGAATCCATGGATTTGTGCTGAGGGAGCTGGGTAGCTAATGCTGGTATCCTCACTCACAGCTGGAGAAAGCATTAGGAAGGAAGAATTAAGGAGCAGGCAAGTCAAGGAGCAGTCCCAGCAGCTGCTCACTGTTCAGAAACCGATGTCCTCCTGTGCCACATGCAGCAGAGAAAAGACTGCAGTGCCTTGAGTTTTTGCTTCAGTTTGAACTTGCTGCCAGCTGACCTCCTTCCCCTGGGGCCAAGTTGACAGCAGCTGAGTGGGAGCACAACTCTTGAAGTCATCAGCTTGAAGCAGCTGGTCCAAGGATTTGCCTGGATCTGACTTCTGTGAATGATGCTGAGGGAACACAAGGGCTGCACTCTGGATGGACTAGTTAGATTACAGCTCTTTGGCCATTTAAAGCTAAGATGACCTGAGTGGGGGTCACTTTATTTCTGAATGCAAACTTCTGCGCAAATCATAAATGTGGTTTTACTGGCCTGCTTAAAAAAAATCTTTAGGATGAGTTTTCCTGAGTACTTCAGTCTAGAGAAACCCCAAGATAACTCCGTGCTCTGTTATTGTAAGTACTCACCTCATTAACAACTGAAGACTATGAATGTCAGCATGACTGTAAAAACTGTTTAACCCCACTACCATAAAGTTACCCCAAGAGAAAATGCCTTACCTCTACAGTGATGAAGATTTCCTCCAAGTGGCTGGCAACATTTTCCATGTGAGCAATCTGTTCTTCCAACTTGCACATGTTTTTATGGATCTCCTCCTACAAAACACCTAGTGTGATTCTTACTGTGTCTGAAGACTGTTTTAGAGGCACCACAGTACACCTGTTACTCTCACCTTTTCACTTTCCACAGCACTGGGGAGCTGAGCAACCTCGTGATCCTTGTGTTCACCAAATAGTTTGTCGAAAGCTCGGATTGGTATCTTGCAGGTGGAACAAAAAACATATGCTGCTTCTTCCTCCTCCTCCTCCTCCTCCTCACTGACAGCCTGACTGTTCCACTCCTCTGACATGCCACCACTGCTTAGCCCCCCTCTGGACCATATGCTGCCCTCAGCCTCATCATCTGCTCTGGCTTTGCTCTGATTTTCACCTTGAGAAGCCTCATCAGGAAGTCCTTGTTGCTTTGTGCTTTGACTTGGATCTTTCACTGAAGAGCTGCTTTTTGATATGTTATATATGGAGCCTTGTAATCCTGCTTTTTCTGTGCGAGCTGGTGGCCATCTGCTCTCCACCTTCTCCAGATGTCCTTCAAGAAGCTCAAGCTCTTTTTCTCTATCCTCATCAAGTCCATACATCTTAGCCAACTCTGCAACCTCCTTTTCCAAGTCATAGCCAACTTCTTGTGGGCGCTGAACTTTTTCACTACTCAATGCAGATTCCTGTCTCATATCCCCCAGAGATCTGTCTCCTCGACCAGAGAGCTCTTCAGGAAAGATATCAAACCTCTCCTTTGATCCATAAAGATCCATGTGATAAAAGACCAGACCTTCAGTCTCAGTGTCACTAGACTCTGGGACTGGTGGGGAAGCTGAATGATGTCGTGACTGGCCACTTGTCTCATAGTCTCTCGTGCTGCCAGATCTGGATGACATCGGTATCCTCGGGGAGGCTTTTGAGATTATGAGTCTCAAGCTTGTAAAAGATAAGAAAGATTTTTAGCTACACACTTAGATATCAGGATTGAGTTTTTCTTGCTTAAAAGTATATGGATAGAATAGATTTGGCTGAGGACTGCTCAGGTCCTGGAGGTAGGCATGGGAAAGACCAAAGTCAGTAGCTTCACTCCCTAAGTGAAGCTTCTGAAGGGAAACCACAGGAAGCTTGTTTTCTTCTCAGCTCAGTGCAAAGCACAGCAGAGAGCTGTCTCTGGTGTGCATCCTCTTTTCTGGGTACCTCATCTGTGACCCTGATGCCTGATTTCCACACTGTGGAGCAGTCCTGTCCTCAGATAAACACTGTGACTGTGCTTCAGGCACAGTTAGTGCTGTTCTGTGCAATTGGAAATGGCCTGGTTTGAAGCCTGCTCACTCTTCAGCTGCTATCAAGCATGTTTTCTGAGCTGTCAGTCAGGCATAATGTAGAATGTCCTCTGTTGTGACCACTGATGCCACAGAACACACTAGTAAATGCCCTGGAAAGTCCTGTTCTGTATTTTTCAAGTTGCCATTCTTAATACTGAAACTTGAGTCAAGGTCTTGGGTCCTTTCTAAAAAATATCACAGAGAAAACATACTGCCCTTTGGGGCTTCTCATGTGCTATGGAAAATATACATTTTAACATATAAAGCATCCAGTAACTAGGGAGCAAGGCAGGCCATTGACCTCTGGACTGAGAGATGCCTGCTCTGACCCAAACCTTGCACATTTTGTCTATTCTGTGCAAGGAGGGAGGTGTGAGAAGAGCATGTGCAGGTGACATGCAAAGCTGTATGATAAAGCAGATGCATGTGGGATAACATTAAAAGTGCAAAGGCAATTTTAATGCTGATTCCCAAGCCCACTCTTTCCAATCAGCCTGTGTTAACAGCAGTGAAATAATGCCAGTACAGAGTCAGAGCTCTCTCTGAGCTGAAATGTCCCCACAGCCCTTCACTGCTCACCAACGTGAATGGAATCATAGCTACAAAACTACTCAGATCAATTTTATCAGCAGTTTAGTACCACAAGCAAAAGACTTCATGGAAAGATTTCAGCTGATTATCAATTAATCTGTAGTTACATCTAGTCCTAGGTAAGTGAAGCATATGAAAGCTTCAAAATCACTTTCTCACAGAAGAAAAAAAGCCAAAAGATCAGTCAGACATTAGTGTTATCAGAGTTTCTGCATAAGCTTTCACATTAGTTTGCTTTCAAACTACTATTTATGGTCTTTTTAGTTTTGAGTAGTTGCTACTACCTCAAATTTATTTCATCAATATTTTACTAATTTTCCTGAGAAATGCTTAGCTAACAGAGTCAACACAATCAGTGACTTTGTAGAAAGCAACTTCCCAAACCAGTGAAAAATACTGAGACATTTTGCACTCTCTGGTTTTATATCCCTGACTGAGTCCAGCCCTACAGATCTGTAAGAAAACCCACACAGAAGTTCATCGTTTGTCTTCTGGCACTGCAGACATGGGTGTGGATTCTACAGTTAGCAATATCCTACTATAGACAAAAACACTGAAGTTAGGCAGAAATACTATTTACACTAAAGGCAATAAAATAAATCATGCAAATTCTAACATTTTAAACAGAGAAAAGGTCTTAACACATACCAGAAAATGTTGTCTGGCTCCCACAAAGACTTTTTTCCCCATAATTAAAACAATAAGGCTCGCTTTAGAAGCTACTACTAATTAGAAAAGTGAATTAACATTTATTTTTCCTACCAAAATGAAATGAAATAAATTAAAATTAGCATAATTAAGCTTGTCTGCAATCCTGCTGCCTAAATAAGATTTTCAGATGATTGCTCAGTGTTTGCTTGCTGTGCAGGCACAGATAAAATTACATGAAGCACGTTTAGATCCGTGACCGTCAGTTATCATAAATACATAACAAAGAATGTTACTACCTAAAAACTTGCCTTCTATCTTAAGACGTCATAAATTCTTCTGATAGCTCAGATGGCATCAAAGTTAACTTCTATTCCCCCTAGTAAAAATTAATTCACACGAAAGCAATTCCTTGCCACTTCCCTATAACTGCAGTTGGGAGACTTACTGCGGTAACCTTACCCTGCCTCTTTGCTCAGATAGGGGCATGCCAGCAATGAGCAATGGCACAAATATAGATGTGCCCCGGCTGTCCTTCAGCAGTGTGCTGCTTGAGTGTCACCAGGATGAATGTCACACACTGAGAACAGGCTCTGAAGTACTTCGAACAGTTACAGAGAGCCCTCACTAAAGCCAGAGTACCCTCTCAGTTTAGGAGGTGGTATTAATAAACACTGCAGAGCGCATTCATTGCCTCTGGGTGTGATTTCCAAGGCTGGGGTGTTAGGCAGAGCGTCCTGTGTGGGATACACAGAACGTGCAAACAACTCACATGGCTGGACATGTGTTTACAAAGTTGCACAACTTAATGGAAGTACCTGTTCTGTTCTTTGCAAACACTTACTGGTGAAGTCCTCTCAAATTAGCAGGAGCTTTTCTATGGGGCTGAGTTGGAATCATGATCACACATTAGGAAAAAAAAAGACAATTTAGAGCTTAGAAAAAAAAAATAAATCATACCATTGCATATGCTTATTATACATATCCATACATCCTCACCCTGTGTGTGTATGCCAGACCTCTGGAAAGCTAATTATGGTGAAGAAAGCAGACAATGACCCCGCTAGGGAGGTTTTCACAGGGACATGTCTCTGCAGTCTGTGTTCAGTAGGGGTCTACCTGATAAAAAACAGGCTGTGTATTACTACTGATTATTGTGACTGCTGCAGCTTTGTGAATCTGCTCAAACCCACAGCTGCCCAGCACACTCAGGCTGCTGCTTGTGAACACGCTACTGAGCCAGCCCTGCTGGCAGCAGATTTTTAAGCACGTTGGAGAATGTTGAATTATATATGGCTTGAGCTCAGGGGATGCCACAAGGGACAATGTCTATTAGATCTTGACACAGCTCTGCTTTTTCCTCCTTTTCCAATTATCTTGGTGTCATTTCCTCACTTTTCTAGCCGTGCAATTGTTTGCTGTTTGGTGAGGAATCACAAGTTAATTGCCCATGTAGGCACGATCTCATTACTGCTAACAGCGCTTCTATCATCTGTGAGATTAGAGCAGAAGTGTTTCACATAGGTGACGCAGCCCTTGCTGAAACGTTAACATTTATGCTGTCTGACAGATTGGATTAATTTTCGAATGAGAGCTTATTTTTGCTTTGTGTTAAGCTATGCTATCTTACAGGCCTTAATTTCTCAAAAAATTAGGAGTGTCAACTTTGCTGCCAAAGACTGGACTATAACATTTGGTGGACAGTGAATTACATTCTGCCTTGGACACAGGGCCTGGATAAGAGAGCAGTGACATTGCTCTCGTTCCATCACCCTGCTGGTTTTTGCTCCCCTCGGTGCCTGTGAGGCAGCATTTGAGTGGCATTTACACAAAGCATGGTGACCTTGGGGCTGAGCTGGGTGTCAGGACAAGCACCCTTGGCTGTTTCTGGGCACAGGGCCCCAGGGCTCAGGCTGTGGCTCAAGGCAGTGTGGGGAAGGAGTGCGGAGAAGGAGTGTGGGGTTTGCCTGGAGAAAGCAACAGCTCGTGAACTTTTGTGAGGACCACAGGACCGATGGCTGGGAGGACAACTGCCCCTCAGGCAGTGGCTCAAACGTGGGGCTGTGCATGCCCTGCTCCCTGCCCACCACTCCTCACAGGAACAGCGGCTTATTTCACAAAGCTTTCTCCTTCCAGTACCAAGGAAACACACAGGGAATGGGGCAAGATTATTTGCAAGAGCATGTACTGACAGGAGAAGGGGAAATGAGTTCAAACTGAGAGTAGTTTTAGATGACATATTGGGCAGAAATTCTTTACTGTGAGGGTGGCACTGGTTGCCCAGGGAAGGTGTGGATGCCCCATCCCTGCAGGTACTCAAGGCCAGGCTGGATGGAGCTCTGTGCAACCTGGCCTAGAGGAAGGAGTCGGTGCCCACGGCAGAGGGGTGGGAACGCGATCTTCAGGGTCACCTCCCAGCCCAACCCCACCCGTGCCGTGCCGTGCCGTGCCGTGCCACGATCCGGTGACAAAAGGCCTTTCCCGGGGCTGCCCCTCTCGCTCTTTCACTATGGCACTGTTTATTTTCCAGTCCCGCCGTGAGGGCCGCCATGGCCCCGCCTCTGTCTCGGCCACGCCCCATCTGACCCCGCCCCCTGCCGCTCCCGCCAATGGGCGCGGGTGCTGCCGGTGACGCGTCGCGCGGCCCCGCCCCCCCCGCCGCTCGGGTTCTGTTTCGCCCCCGGGCCCCCGGG
>VYZP01017436.1:36496-47958 GCA_013400635.1 Hypocryptadius cinnamomeus | reverse complement strand
CCGCTGTCGCGATGGAGCCGCAGCCCGACAGCCTGGAGGGGTGGGTGGCCGTGCGCGACACCGCCTTCGCCGAGCCTCAGCCGCCGCCGCGGCTCCGCTTCCTCGTGGGGTGGAACGGCGCGGAGGGCGCCTTCGCGGTGACATGCCACGGGCGGGCGGAGGCGGCGGAGCAGGCCCCGCAGAGCTGGGCCGGGCTCTTCTCGGCGCCGGCCCTGCGCGGCGTCCACCTGCAGCTGTCGGCCGTGTGCCCGCGCCTGGAGCCCGCCTTCCCCGAGCTGCCGCCCGCGCTGCCCGGCGCGGCCTCCGGCGGGCTCTGGGCCGTGCTGTTCCCCGGCGGCGCCGCGCCGGATGAGGCCGAGCTGCAGGAGCTGTGCCGGGCTCTGGAGCTGTACCTGGGCTGGGCCCTGGAGCTCTGCGGCGGCCGCGTGGTGCTGGACGCGCTCTTCGCCGCCGACCGCTGCTGCGACGACGAGTACTTCGAGAGCCTCCACGAGCTCCGCGGGAAGGCCCTGCGCGGCCACCTGGCCCGGGCCAAGGAGGCCCTGCGGCGGGTACGGGCCCCGGGGCCGGGCGCGGGTGGACGGAAGCCGGGGCGCGGGGCTGGCCCGAGGGCTGCGGGGCAGGGGAAGGAGCCCCTCGGTGTAGGACTGTCTTCAGTGTTCGGTGCTGCAGCTCAGCTCATGGGTGCACCTGTCTGAGCTCCGGCTTGGCGGCCCGTGCTCGCCTGGGGGTTGCGTGGTAAGCCTGGCAGTCCCGGCTGCTGCGGGACTTCATCCATCGGGGCAGACTCGCCAGACTCACGTGAGCAAGGGTGACCAAGTCACTGATACCAGCTTGCTCCTGGTGTTGTTCAATGTTCACATTTGTGCTTACACAAACACTTTTTTTTGTTTTCTGGAAGCCACAGAGTCACTTTCCGAAGTACTAAGTGTTATCGGTCTTGGAAGTGCACATTTATTAAGTGGGGAATAAGCCACGTCCACGTGGGCAGTCACTGTAAAGCATTGGGGCTCTTACTTAAGCTGCAGGCGCTCCTACAAAAACACATGGCTAAAAACATCCAGCAGGGTTGGGCAATGGGTGGAAAAGTAACCGAAGAGGAGAATACAATCATGTGCTAATTTTCTAACCTCCCTGAGAAGGTCTCAGACTGCATGTTTGCAGTAATGCTTGTAACTGGGGAATTCTCGGTCTTTTTTTAAGGCCAAACTTAGTCCTGGTCCTGTGCAAATAAGTGGTTTGTATTCAAAGAAATCGTGTGGATGTTTTTATTGTATTTTTAAGTGTCAAATTCTGACCTAGTGATTGAAGTAATGATGGTAGCACTTTCTTCCTTTGGTGCCTTGTATTTCTTCTTGCTATAGATGTGTTCCTGGATCTTTTCCCCTTCTTGTAAGCAAGAATTCAAAGGGTGGTGTTCAGTAACAGAGTTGCAGTTAGGACATGGGAATGTTGACGAGTTACAGATACTTCAGGCTCACCAGTGTGTTCCTGCTGTTTCTTGCAGTACCTGTTTACAGTCTATTTTCTGGCAAAGTAACCTGAAAGGCATTTTATGAAAGTGATCATGCTTTGGAGGAAAGTTATGACAGCTGACTTCAGCCTTCTCTTTCCTACTGCGGTATTTAACAGATGAAACAACACTACTTTTTCAGAAAGACACTTTTAAAAACACAGCTTTAGTTTACATGAACATGTACCTTGTTGTATACAAAAGTCAGTGTCTGTCACTGACTAACAGTTCACAGCCCAGTTAGAAATACATTCCAGCCACCACGTTCTTTTGGAAGCAGCACAGACCTGTTCAGCTCTGGCAGTTTGGGGTTTGGTGGTGAGGTACAGCTTGGTGCCTCTCAGTTACTCTGGGATTTCCAGCTATGTTTTAGACATGGCTAAACATGCTGTAGAGTGGTATTGTACTTGCAGGCCTAGCAGGGACATAAATTCCTTATACTGAAGTCTAGACCAAGTTATGGAAGATTCAAGAAATAGACATTAAACCAACCTGAAGTACCAGAGCATCCATTTTTCCTTTTTACATTAATGTCCTTCACTAATACTTCCCCTCTACTCACTCTAAGCATCCTCCAGGAGCAGCATGACCCTCACTTCTTGCCTTTAGAGTAGGAATCAGAATCAGCTCTTGCACTTGTATTTGGCTTCCATAGCGGGGCAAAAGCAGACTGAAATTGCTCAGGTGGGCCCTAGGGCTGTGAGCTGCCACAAGCTCCTGGGGAGGCCCAAGAGGCTGTCACACTTAAGAGATTATCAGAAATGTTGCAGTTCAGATTCTCTTGTTCCCCTGTCTTGCCTGTGCCAGGCCTGCAGACAGGGTGGGTGAGAAATGCCCTTGAGGTGACTTCCACAGATTTTCCTTGGGGAAGTTCCTCCATGCATGGGAACTCTGCTGTCTTACCCAGACTCAGCTGGCAAGAACAGACATGATGGTTTAATTTCAGTGCTTTTCAGTTGCAGCACAACCCAAGCTTATTTTTTTTAATGCTTTTTCTCAGTACTGGTAGCACACACCCCTCTCCCATCCCCTTCCCTCTTTATGGAGCTGCAGAGCACACACTGTCCTTCCAGGAAGGTCTGTTTCTCAGTGGAACTTAGCCGTGTTCTCTCAGCCAGCTCTCTCTATCCTGGCACGTAGAGCATGCCATGGTCTCTGCCAGCTGGTGTCAAAGAAAAACCCTTGAAGCTTTGATTGGTACCAGTAAACACATGCAATTGAGGGGAAATCCCCAACTTTTAATTTTGTCACAGAAGGAAATAAATAGAGCCAAGTGTATCAAAAGGCAGTAACTCCATGGAAGAATTATGACTTACAAAGTGTAATACCACTAGAACTGAGGTTAGAATAAGCTATTATAAATTATACAAATGTTAAAGGAATTTAACTGCAGGGTGTGTCAGAAGTAAATGCCAATCTGTTTTTTTCTGTGCCTGAAGTCAGAAATTCTGGATCCAGAAACTCATTAGCAGGCATTTAGTAATTGTGGAAGCAATGCAACAGCCAGTTTAAGAATACCTTGCTTGTCCTTCCAGTACAGACTTCCCAAGATTCCCATTTATGTTTATAAAAAGCAGCAACCAAGTCGTCTGCTCACAGTTACTAGAATGTTTCTGGTGGATGCCCTAGACAGGATGCTCCTTGTGGGCTCCTGATGGAATGTGCAGCAATTAGTGCCTCTAACAGTGTGGAGTGGGAGGTATTTTTGTCTGGGGTGGCTGCAGAATGCCTGGCACAGGCCTCCTGTGCAGTGGGAAGTCTTGGCTGTGGAAGGACAGGTCCTTCCCACCGGAGCCTGGCAGCATCCAGCACACACGAATGCAAAGCAGCCGTGTCTGATTTACCTTTTATACCACTAGGTTCTGCAGCAGCATAAAAGTGCTGACACAATGGTGGCTTTGATGAAGGTTTATGAAGAAGAAGATGAAGCTTATCAGGATTTGGTCACCATGGCAACACAATTCTACCAGTATTTGCTGCAGCCCTTCAGAGATATGCGAGAGCTGGCAACACTCTACAAACTGGAAATCCTGGTAAGTCTGCCTTTACAAGGTGAAAGGCCAAGCTACATAGTGGGGCATCAGCTACTCTTGGAGCAGTTCAGGCTTAAATCATGTAGCATTCCCTACTTTTGGCTGTACTTGCTTTTTTTCCCTCTGCCAAACCAGCAAACATGAGTGACAAATTCAGAGTTAGGGCAGAGTCACTCTCAGAGGATCTCAGAGTCCATGACAGTGGTTTCACTAGAAACCATTATCAGCTGGTGGGAAGTCAGCTGCAGCTGACTTCCCACCAATGTCCCACTTAAAAGGAGAATATCTCCAGGCTCCACCTCCCTGGGGTTTACTGTCTGGGAAGCTGAATTTACTGTGATATAAGTAGCCTTTGTTGTGCCACCTTCCCATGGGATTAGTTTTTTACATGGAGAATGTCATCCCCAAGAATGCTGATGCACCAGATTAACTTAGTTGTGGAGGAGACCTTCCCACTCAAAGGAGTTTTCTATTACTGCTACAACCTGCTAGGACTGCAGATGAAAATATATCAGTTGTCACTGCTTTCATTTTGTTTTATGTGCATCTTAAACTGGAAGCACATTCTGAAAGTTATGATGCCCCTGGAAACAACAGGCATTTACTATGCAGATTTTCCCTTAATAGTGTGTTAAAATTAAAGTGAGCTGTTAATGTTCTCAAAGAGAGCAGAACAGTTTTAAGTTTAGATTAAGGTGCTTGGATACTGGAGGTCTAAACCTGTGACAATAAAATGTTCAATGTACTGTTCTGAAAATTAAAGTGGAAACTGGAAAGAATGAAACAAAAATTGTATTAAAAAAACCCTGTAAAGAATATTTAGGCTCATTTGAAATAAAATTCTTCTAAAAATATATTTGAACACTAAGCTTGTACCCGTGTCTCCTTTGTGGACTTGAAAACATTCTCTTGTGTTTCTTTTCTGTATCCCTGTTCTGTGTGAAAGAACTGCCAAGCTGGAGAACCTGCTGGTGCAATGTGCTGTCAACACGTGGGGAAAAATAGAAGAGAACATTGCACATAGAAGAGTTACTTTTAGTAACAATAAAAAACACTTGTGTTGGATGTAATTTTAAACATGATAGTTTAAAAAATATTTCAAGAAGTAAATTAATCCAAATGTGAGGTCAGGATTGGGGAACAAAAGTTCTGAATTAGCCTAGAGAATGAGAAATAGGAATGAGCAGTGATTCATTTTGTGACAGGTGAGGGGAAGGTCATGTTTGCCACCATTCTTGAAATGTCTCCAAGTGTAGCATAGTGTGGCTGCACCTCTGTGGAAACCAGGTGGTAACTGAGAATTTTGTGTCCTTGTAGAAATCTTTGCAGTATGATAATTTGGGGCCTAGAAGAGTAGCAGCTTTGCAGAAGGATGCTGATGAATGGACTAAGCGAGCTGAGAGTGCTGTGTGCTCCATTCAGGATATCACAGTGAACTACTTCAAGGAAACTGTAAAGGCTCTGGCAGGTAATCAGAATGACTTATACAAAAGGTTGTGTAAATACCTAACTTCAGTGACTGAGAGCTCTTCTTATCTCTGTGCAGAACCTGAGGTTTGGGTGAGTGTCCAACTTAAGAAAGAAATCCTTTATTCACTTAAGATTTATATCTTTTAACCAGTTTGGTTTACAACTTGGATTTGACTTGCCTGAGACTTACAGCTGCAAACCTCTGCACAACAACTTTTGTTTTAATTTTTGTTTTTAATGCTTGATGTGCAAGCTTCAAGGATTTCAGCATGTGAATAGAATACGTTGCTGTGCAACTGTTAGGGTGTATTTCCATGGTGCAATGAAGTATTTTACTTACATGTGTAAGGTCACAAATTCAACCTTGTAATCTTGTAATTTCTAAAGCTTCAGAAATAGTTTAATAAGATTAGCATTTTTAATACTTCAGAAACACACAAGGGCTATTAGTACACTGCATTTCTCATGCTTTACTGCCATGTTTTAATTTGCAGCAATGCACAAACAGATGGAGCAAGATGAGGAGAGATTTGGTAAAACCACCTGGGCATCAGCTTTGCCACGACTAGAAAACCTGAAATATATGTTAGCAAAAGAAACCCTTCAGCATCTGAGGGCAAGAGAGTTGTGCCTGAAACAGAAGAGAACTGGCATTCAGAAACTTGTAAGACCTTACAAAGCCTCCTTTTCTGTCACTGTTCTTTTTGAAGGGCTGATCAAAACCTACCAAAATGGTCATGAGACCAGGCTTTTCAAGTCTTTGTCTATGCAACAGTTTAGGTTTTCAGCACGGTTTTACATTGTGGAAAATGCATGTCTGCAGTTTTTTAATTGCTCCTGCATGTTTGAGGACACTCAGCGAAGCTTAACATACATGCTTTTACAGTTCAAGTGTCATTTGAGCATTTGTGATAATAATCTTTGAAATTGTTTCCTTTTAAGGAGATAAAGACCAGATATTATTTTCAGAGGACACTGAAAAATTAAGATACTTATTTAATACTAATCTTTGATGCCATCTAACTGCTGCTGGGAGTACCTGATATTTATTTTCCAAGAGTAATGTACTGTACCATGTATAATTATTTTCAGGAGCAGTATCATTTGTACAGATTATAATGAAGTCTTTCCTGGTAAATTTCAGGTAAATTAATACTTTAGGTTAATAAGGTTCTCTGGTCCTCTGAGTTTCTGCTCGAAACCATTTCTAATACAGAGCAGCTGCCAGTTAGACCAGGCTCCTTACAGGCATTTGTGCATCCAGACATGTTTCATGTGTGCATATTTTGTTACTAATGCTTTTTATTTTCTGTTACAGATGGAGAATCTTGGTGAACAAGAAGAGAATTTAAGTATAGTGGAGGAGCTGGAAATACAGTATTATGAAACACAGCTGGAATTATATAATGTACAGCTTGAAGTATTGAAACATGAAGAGATGCTGCTTATTGTACAGCTGGACACCATAAAGAGACAGATTAAAGGTGAGAATAAAATATTATTTAAGCACATATTCAGAACACAGAAGTGACATAGCCTGCTCTGTTGTCAATGAAAAGAAAAAGGATATCGTTGCTTGGGTCTTGCTAGTAGAAAGCATTGCTGGAAAACACTAATGCTGTGGTACCATCTGATATTTTGTCTTTAATTAGACACTTTAATTAATTAGAAACTAATTCGATAACACAAGTTTAAAAAAAACAAAAGCCACACCGGTTGCTCATCTTGCTAGCAGCTGTGATATGTGCATGCCCTGGTTTAGCATGGAGTAATTTATATTGACAGTGCTTAACTGCTCTAATGGCTGCAAGATCTATGCACAGAAACTGGGTATGGTGAACCTGCTGAAGTAGGTCCTGTAATTCATCATCATCTATTCTAATCTAACATGTAGAAATTACAAAGTGCATCCTGTAGCGACAAAAAGAGGTGGTTATAGCTAGAATGGTACCTGAATATTACTGTCTTCCAGTTGAAGTGTCTCTTTGTGACATAGTTACCCCAAGTCAGGCACCAGTCATGTTCTTATTTGTGCTTATGAATTCTCCGTTACCACCTACACTGTGAGGTAAACATTGCTGCCACTTGTTACATAACTGAAGCGTGGTGAATAGTAAAATAAGACACCCAGTGTTGGTCAGAAGAGTCTTCAGTTTTTCAGGAAAACTCCAGTTGGTAAAGGTAGGAGTTAAAATACAGGGAGACATTTGAAAGAGGAAGCTAAATAACAAATGCTAACAGCATAAATTTGATCCTGCAAAGCACCCCTGTGAGTAACGTGACATGTTTGCATATGACTGTGAAGGACCCAGCTCGGCTCTGGAGCTTTACACTTACTCATAACTAACTCACTGCCTTCAATGGCTTTTAAAATGTCATTAGCTCTTTAAATGTTTAAATAACTGTGGCAATTTTTGGTTTTTTAAAAAATGCCAAATGCCTTTTTAGAGAAACAGGATGAAGTTGTTTACTATGATACATGTGAAAATCCTGAGGAGCTCAAGGTCATTGAACAGACCATGGGACAACATTACACTGACTTGTCAGCAATGACGATGCTGAGGCAGAAGACTAAGCAGTTGGAGACAAAGCGTGGGACTGTCTGTGCGAGGAGAGCCTACCTCAGGAACAAAAAAGTAAATGCAGTCCTGGAGATGTGCATTTTCTTCAGCTGATGTCTTGACTCACGAGGGATGGACAATTAGGGAAGTTTGGGTGGAGCATCCGAGATGATTCATGACTCAGTGCCAAGGCCTGCAAGCAGAAAGAGGGGCAATGTGATTTTAACAGCTTTACACTCCGTGGTGTGGTTAAAGTGTGTCTGGCTTGGAAAGAGAGCACAAACTTACCTGGGTGACCCAGGTGTTCTCCCATCAGCTAGACCTTACCAGAGCCCTGTGGGGCCAGCTGGAGCTTTGCCCTAGTAGCCTTTTCCAAAGCAGCTGCAGTAGAGGAGCTCCACTGACCTTCTGTGGAGGAAGCTGCAGTGATAGGACAACCTGCACACTGATACTTTACCTTTGAACAGGAGGAAGGGGAAACTTTAACAGCTGCAGTTCTCTCTCCAGCCTCTCAGTTCTGTGCAAAGGGCAGTTCTTTTCCTTTGTTTCCCATTCAGAGCAGAACACTAGGAAGAAAAAAGTAGACTCTCATGAACCTTCTCAGTAAGAAGAGTTTAGCTTACACCTGCAGTTCTGCTGGGGCAGAGAGCAGAGTTTAGGTTCAAGTCTGTCTGACCTTTTATCACTCAGTAGCCTGGACAAACTGGGAATTACATTGGAAATGTTTTGTGAGCCATCATTGTCTCTTGTTTGCAACTGCTTCCTTGGGAGACACTTCTTTTGCTTCTATTTTCATTTAGTTAATTGCTGTCTATTGGTTGTATAACACTGAAGCCAAATGCCACATGATTTGCAAATGCTTGTCCAGCCATGTGGATAATCCCCCTCTGTACAGAGACAAAAAGTAACTCCAGAGAAAATACCAAAACCTGTGGCTTCTCTGTGGCACTTGTTACTAACAGAGAGTACCCTTGCTAGGCATTCATTGTGCTTCTCATACCTTTGCTTCCCTGCCTTTTGTACTTGGGAGCTATGGCAAATGAGGGAGAGGGGGAAAAGTAGCTTTGTATTTTGTATTTTTGTAGTGCTTTGCTAGCTTCCTTCTTGCCTTCTTCCTCATGTCTTTGCATGAGCTGATTTGTTCTTTTCTTTTCGTCTCCCTTTCTTCTCTTTCTTTTTTTTTTTTTTCCCTAACTAAACTGTAAGACAAAGGGGTTGGGTCACATCTGGATACATTTATGCTGCAGCATGAATAAAACTATGGCTGATTAGCAGAACATTGGCTTTGACCATGAAGGAGTCCCACAGGCTTCACCGTCAGGGTCTCACATCTGACACTAGTTGAGCTTAGCCATCTTTCTTGGCACTGCCAAGCACCCAAGTGTGGTTGCTGTTTAGTGGCTGGTGCCCAGGAGTTAATGGCAGAGCTGGTGCAGAAGAAGTGTGAACTGACTGACTGAGAGTTGCATGAATTCTGTTCTTCTCCCAGGATCAGTGTGAAGCGAGCCACCGGCAGAGACTGCAACAGGCAGAAGAGAGCAGAAAGCGCTTCCAGCAGCATCACAGCATTCAGATAGTGAGTACCAAACAGCAGCCCTGGGGAGGAAGTCTGGCAGCTGCTGGTTTTCACACACTAAGGCTCACTTACTTGTGTTTTAATGCAGAAGAGAGACAAACAAAAAGAAGAGGAGAAAAAGAAAAAAGCTTGGATAAGCCAGGAACGTCAGAAAACGCTGGAGAGGCTGAAAGTATTCAGGGAGGCAAGTACTGTGAACTGCAGTGGTCCTAAGTGGTGTCAGAACACGTCAGAAAGTAGCCATGGCTCACATGTGAGCGTGGTCCCAATCAGAGACAACCGTTGGGATAGCCTAAAATAGGATTATGTATAATGAGTAAAGGGGATTAAATCTCCTAAAGAGACAGTTTCCAGGTGTGGATTCTGTTGCAAAGAATACAGGTGAGGAGAAGATGGCTTTGAAATAAATGCTTTATTATTAATTAAAACTTATTCAGGGTTATTCTTTTGCTTGNCCACCTCCTCCCTTGCTCCCTCCACCCCCACCTCCCCCCCTACCTCTCCAGTTAAAAACACCATCAGCAACAGAGGATAAACCGCTTCCCCTCAGCTCTGATAGCCCCTCAGAAAGCCCTGCACTGCACAATCAGGATGACTCATCCAGGAGGTCTATAAATAATTGCATAGGTAAGTAGGCTCACATTGACTGGTGCTTTTTAATGCATTTCCTGTATTTTTGTGGTCTCCCTCCCTCCTCTGCTTCTGGACAGGAATAGTGTGTATTTTTGATCAGGAGAATGAGGCTCCTGGAAAGCTTAGTCTAAGAAACTATGTACAAAAACACTGACCATAGCTCAGGATGTTAAATGAGTAACAATGATTTGTGTTTCCTGTTTGAGATACTTCACAGGGTCCAGATGGTCCAATCAGAAGACCAATGTGGGTAAATTTGTAGTTGTATTAAGGCTACATTTTAGTGTTTATGATGTATGTACTACAGAGCTGGTAACTGGGCTGCTTATGTTTCTAAGGCGTGCACAGCTTTTGTCCACTTACAGTTTGCTTGGTTTCTAAATAAAGGTTTCCTAAGGGAGGGAATTCATGCAGAATTCAACCAGGATATGAAAGGCAGGTGAATAGCTTTGGCATACATTCCTAGGGAAGAAATTCTGCTCTGTTACACCTTTGCTTTGTTACACCTTAGCAAGATCATGCAGGTGTAATTGAAGGCTGAACTTGGGAATTGAAGTAGTTTGAATGAGAATAGAGCTCAGCAGCCTCCCAGGGCTGCACTGGTTGCATCCTGCTAACAGATTTATTTTTGTCTCTGAGGCGAGCGGATATTTTGACTATGTCAGAGAGATTGATCTAAGCTGGAAGGCAGCAATTTTTTTTTTTGTTGTTTTTCACAGTGGAGCTTATGCTAGAATGAAGAATGTCTTTAAATATGGTACNGAGTACCAAACAGCAGCCCTGGGGAGGGAGTCTGGCAGCTGCTGGTTTTCACACACTAAGGCTCACTTACTTGTGTTTTAATGCAGAAGAGAGACAAACAAAAAGAAGAGGAGAAAAAGAAAAAAGCTTGGATAAGCCAGGAACGTCAGAAAACGCTGGAGAGGCTGAAAGTATTCAGGGAGGCAAGTACTGTGAACTGCAGTGGTCCTAAGTGGTGTCAGAACACGTCAGAAAGTAGCCATGGCTCACATGTGAGCGTGGTCCCAATCAGAGACAACCGTTGGGATAGCCTAAAATAGGATTATGTATAATGAGTAAAGGGGATTAAATCTCCTAAAGAGACAGTTTCCAGGTGTGGATTCTGTTGCAAAGAATACAGGTGAGGAGAAGATGGCTTTGAAATAAATGCTTTATTATTAATTAAAACTTATTCAGGGTTATTCTTTTGCTTGAACGGGTGTGTGGGACAGTTCTGTGCTCTGTGGCTTTTTATCTCATTGGGGTTGATGTTTTGACCAGTCCAATGGAGATGTGACCTCCTGCCTTATGATTCCTTTTTCAGAAGTGTCCAGCTCATGTTGTTGTGAAAACATCTCGTCCCCAGCCTCGCAGCCCCAAGTTGCCACGAGGCATCCCTCAGCAGGCTGTGGTGCTGTCCCCTCCACCTGCATCAAGCACAGGGGCAGCCCCAACAGTTCTGTCTCCTGCACCCTCATCAAGAGTAAGGGCAGCTCTTGAGCAGCCACAGAGCATTCTGCTTGTAGAAGACAAAGAACCAAAAGCTTCATGTCAGAATACCCCAGCAGATATCCCTGTCCAGATTTTTGTTACTGGTGGTGACACAGAGGAGCAAAAGCACAGCGAGGAATTGATGGTCTCTCCATGCTCACCACCCCCTCCTCCACCCCCTCCTC
>VYZP01017436.1:0-36434 GCA_013400635.1 Hypocryptadius cinnamomeus | reverse complement strand
GTGCACAGCTTTTGTCCACTTACAGTTTGCTTGGTTTCTAAATAAAGGTTTCCTAAGGGAGGGAATTCATGCAGAATTCAACCAGGATATGAAAGGCAGGTGAATAGCTTTGGCATACATTCCTAGGGAAGAAATTCTGCTCTGTTACACCTTTGCTTTGTTACACCTTAGCAAGATCATGCAGGTGTAATTGAAGGCTGAACTTGGGAATTGAAGTAGTTTGAATGAGAATAGAGCTCAGCAGCCTCCCAGGGCTGCACTGGTTGCATCCTGCTAACAGATTTATTTTTGTCTCTGAGGCGAGCGGATATTTTGACTATGTCAGAGAGATTGATCTAAGCTGGAAGGCAGCAATTTTTTTTTTTGTTGTTTTTCACAGTGGAGCTTATGCTAGAATGAAGAATGTCTTTAAATATGGTACATTCCTTTTCCTTTTCAACTCTTCACAATACATCCAAGCAGCCTTTGTATCCTATCAGTTCAGAGGCAAACCACAGGCAGAAATATCAGGGGAAGTTCAGCGTTTTCAGTTCTTCCAAGCTGGGGGGAAGTACAAGCAGCTGAAGGGCTGAGACACAGTTTAGTTACCATGGCAAACTACTGTGCATCCAGTGCAGACTTCAGTGTGGGATATCCATGGGATAACTACCACAGATACTCCTAAGAAGCCTTGATTAGCAACAGGAGTTGTACACCAGAGTAGTCTGATTACTATTGGAACAGCCTTTCTGGTAGCTAATATTTACTGCCATTCACAGCCCAACATTGATGTATTTTCATGATTTTTGGATAAAAAAAGGTATTTTTTGTTTATTGGAGAAATCTGATTAGTTGTTTGCACCTATTTCTTGATGACAGCCATCATGTCAGTAGCTGTAACAGTAATTGCTAGATTACCACAGGAACTTACTGGAACAGCTTCATAAACATGTTGGTTTTAGTTATGGGCTACTCATGTCTTTGTATGTGAAAAGCCAGGAGAGGCTTCTTTTATAATTTGTTTGTCCAGCTAATCTTTTACCAGGCAGCCCATTTCAGCAGTAGACTTAAGACTCTCCTACTTGTAGGCTTTGTAAGGCAGTCTGGTGGATCTTTGCTTGATCCTTTTTAGTCTCTGAAGGTAGCACAGGATTTAGCAGACTGTTACATTTCAAGTGGTTGATGTTAATCACATAACCTTGTGTGCACTGTGCATGGCAAAAATATTTCTAGCTGTGTGGCACAGATGGTCTGGACCTATTGCTGTCCAGGGAAACAGCCTCCCTGTCTGACAGTCTGGAGCAAGCAGCAGAGTCCAGCAGGAGTAAAACACAAATTAGTGTGTATCAGGAGGTCTAATGGAAACTCTCAGTATGGTTTCCTTCACGGTCTGAAGTTCAGAAACATACACCTGAGATCTAAATCATGTTGTAAAACAGGAATTGTTTTCTAAGTCCATGCAGGAAAGAACTGCCTGCATAGGGCCTGATCTGGCTCCCAGTGACTTCAGTGGTGCACTTTAAAGCCTTTCTACTCAAATCCTTTCATTTTTCTCTTGGCTGAGCAAAAATGCAATTGACGGTCTCAGCAGGCTTCTGGGCAAGCTAGGAGGGATGGTGGATTGTTTATCACACAGAATGCAAGAGATTTTTTGGTTCAGTGAAATTTTTTTGAAAGCCCATAAAGTTGTAATGAAAAAGAGCATTGTCCTTTGTGTATAATTTCTTCCTTAGAGCACAGCCTTATATAATGATGAAGAGGCATTGGATTCTCAATTCAAGATATAAAAGCTGTAGCTGCTTTTTAAAAGCAGTTCCAGAGCCTGCTGTTGTAGAGCTTGAAAGAGTCTGTGCCAGAACAGACCATCAGATTAAAGGAAGAGCCCTGAACACTTGGGTAGGGCTTCATACCTCTTAAGTGTGGTTGTCTCATTCTTTCTCTGGTAACAGTAGATTGATGTGTTGCAGGTTCCATGGATGAAGTTTTGGCTTCTCTGAAGCGCAGTGAGGTTCACCTTCGCAAAGCGGAGCAGCCGAATCCGTACGCCTCTGTGAAGGACAGCATCCTCTCTGCCATAAGGCAAGGGGTTAAACTAAGGAAAGTGAATCGAGATACTGAGAGAGATGGCAGTAGAGGATCCCCTAATGAGCTGGAGAGGAGCATTAAGGCAGCCATGCAGAGAATTAAGAAAGTGTCTGCTGATTCTGAAGAAGAGGAAGACAATGATCAGAATAATGGAGAATGGGACAGCTAACCAGTGTGACAGACCTACTGACTGGAACAGAGCGTGTGCCTCATTTTGCACATTGTAGAAGACTGTCCCTGTCAAAATGAAAGAGCTGTGTGATTGTGTGTGGTGTTCTCATAGTCCAAAATGCCTTGTAAAGTAAAAGAATCCTGCTGATTGTCTGTAGGAGCTACAGATTTATATTTTTGCATGATAAATCGTACTCCAAATTATGCTTGCACTAATAGGTGTTCCTGGCTCAACCATGTAGTGTTTTCACCACATCTGAAGACAGCTAAAATGCTGGATTTAAACATACATTATTTAGGTTGTTACTACACAGTAGGTAATGCTATCACAACAAAGTTTAAGGAGTGAACAAATAACTGAAAATCTCTTTTGTCAGATAAAAGTAGAAGCAAATCTGTGGTGATAGAGGCAGACCAGAAAATTTAGCATAATCTGGAGTCTTTCATTCCTACCTCCATTGTCCAGAAAATTCTTAAACGTTTTGCTTGTCTAATACAGCTCACTCTTAAATAACTGCATGGATACTCCATTTATCATCATGTTAGAAAGTGTGCACTTATGGATGGCTTGATAATGCTGATTGGGAAAATCAGTTTCAAGTTTGAAATAAACACTAATGCAGTGCTTACTGAAAAGTTTACTTTTTTAACTGAAAGATTAAGTATAGAGAACTTTTGGATGTTAAATATGTTTCATACATCTACATTTACAATGACCTGTTGACATGAAAGAAAGAGCCAAAATATTGTATACAATATTTTTCAGGATTTAATCCTGTAATGCAGGGCTGTATTTCTCCACTGAGAACTTCAGTACATGTTTATAGCTACTGTCATGAATTTAAATTACCTGATGGCCTTACAAATGACAGGTATTTGCATTGTGCCTGGAAGCTGACTATTTAAAAATTCAGCTACATTCAATTTAGAGACTCTTGCTATTTTGGGTAGATAGTGGCACAAATTTTTTTTTTTTTTGAAGTTTATACTGACCCTTAATAAAAATATATCTTGACAGAAGAAGTAGATTCAGTGTGCTGTCATTTTAGGATACTGCTGTGAACTGAGCATTATTTATACCATGGTACCCTGGGTTTTGATAGCAAGTGGCCGCCATACAGCAACTGCACTCTCACTAATGGTATATGGAAATGCCCTTATTTTCCCAAATATGTATGAATTGTAATTTGGTAACAAAATTGAAAATGCAGTGCTTTAATTCCCTGTTCCACTGTAGAACAGCAGATCTGTTTAATCAGTACAGTAAATATGTATGCAGCAGTTTTCATGCGAGAAGCAGCAGCTGGGCGTTCATTTTTTACTGTTTAAGCACCTACTGCTGTTTGGATTTGAGAAAAAAACCACTGTTTTTGGTCCACTGCTATGAAACCAGAGACAAAAGGAACATCAGCACAGGTCAGGTGTTACTCAGCTCCCAAGGAGATAGCGAGGAGGGGAGCTGGGCACAATGGCAGTGTGCCCACGGCACCCTGCTGCCCCCCGAGCTGGGCTGGGCTGGGGGGAGCAGGGCAGAATCCACCCCGAATACTGAGCACTTCCCATAGACAAAATCATCCTGTGAAAGCAGAGATTTCTTCCCCAAGGATACCCTGGGCAGAAGGAGTGCTCAGCCCATGGGGTGGTGCTGGGGCTGAGAGCTGGGAGCTCTCCTGGGCCATGCCCTTTAGTGGTGCAGTTATTTAAAGCTGGATAAAGGGTGCAGAGGCTCGGCTGCCTCCCCCTGGCTGGTACCTCCTGCCAAATGGCAGCACAGAGCCCTTTACTGATTTACTGTTGTTGCATTCCTGGGAAGTTGCACACAGCATAAAGTATGTAGAGAATTAAGTGAGTTGCAGTTTCTCCAGCACATCTTACAGCTTTTGTGTGTTTAACAGCAGCACTTTTACTCAGGAGAGGCCATCTGAGGATCAGCACCACTGGACAGGGATTTCACCTCTTAAGGGTTTCTTTTGTAACCATGTCTGAAGCTCATCTGGGTCTGATCTCATGTATTCAACAGGGCTCTATGTCCCAGGCTGAAAAATATCCTTGAAAATCCACTCAGAAACTGCTGAACCCACGTTTTCTGAAGCCTGTTTTATTTGCTGGACAGCCAGCAAGTCTGCTCTGTGGAAAATGGGCTGCTGCAATTTTCTGGTTGGTCTAGAAGATTTCACCTCTATCTAGTAATCCTCACTGCCTGGTTCACTACCAAGATTTAATGGACCCTACTCAGCAGAGTAGCTGCTGCATCACCAATTCTCCTGGATGTCAGAAGCACGGCCAAGGTAAACACCAGAAGCACTGGCATTAGCCTGAAGAGAAGGTGAGAGAGCAGTTTTCAAATACATAAGAAGCAGCTGCAAAGAGGAGGGAAGTAATTTGTTCTGCGTGTTCACAGAGAGATAAGAGGCTTAAATTACAGCTGAAATTATTCAGGGTAATGGTAGGAAAACCTTTCTAACAAACAATGAGAGCAGAGAGGTGAAGGGACAGGTTGCCTGGAAAGGTGGTTTCTGTCACTGAAAGTCTTTCTAAGCAGGTCAGATGAACACCCCAGGTGCTGCTGGTATTGCTGACTGCTGTGGCAGGAAGAGGTTTGCAGCCCATGCCCAGCTGAGCCCGGTGAGCTCAGTGTCCTGCTGCCTTGAGGCTCAGTTTGCTCTGCAGGGGAAGCCACAGTCTGTTTTCTGAGAAATGCCCAAATGTAAGAGCACTCAAAAAAACCTTTCTAAGCCGCCCTCAGATTTTTCTTCTGTCTCTCTGTGACCATGAGCACAGTGGGCTGTGGAGGGGAAGGTGGGTAAGAAATAACCCCAGTGCCACAGATTGGTGGGGCGCTCAAGAGAACCACCTGGAAGTGCCAAAAGGAGAGAGGCCTTAATCTGGATTTGAACTTAGGCTTCAGCAGATGCCTTCTCACCTCTGTCTTTGGTGCAGCTGCTGGTGCCATGCACTGTCAGTAAAGTGCAAGGGCTGATGGACAGAAGAGGAGAAACTGGGCTGATGGACAGAAGAGGAGAAACTGGACTGATGGGTTGGATCTGTGATAACCAGCTCTACCAGACCAGTTCAATATTAACCTGCAAAAATGCTGGGACACGTTTTTGACATTAAATACCCTTCTCAAACTACTTCACTCTGGGCTAGTAAACGAGTGGGAACAGTCTGCCCTAATTGTCCATCTGCAGAAATGGATTTTTTTAAACTGAAAAAATACGGTTGTCTGGCTTTAAAGAGTTAATAATGCACAAATTTGCTGGAAATCCTGGTCATGAGGGAAAGAGATCAATTTCTATAGATCAGTATCACTGTGGCTTGTGATCTTTCTAATATGATGAGGGTAGTCCAGATGGCAGCTGCCAGTATTTTTACAGAGGTTTAAGGCTGATGTATTCAAAAAGCTACTTAGTCTGACTAAAAGAACTTCTTTTTGAAACACCAGTGCTTTGATCACAGCAAGAGAAGTGTTGTGGCAGCAGTGCTGGGCACCGTGGCCATAGCAGGTGGTGTCAGTACAGCCTTGGGTTTGTCACCATTTCTGTCCACATGCTGGTTTTTGGGATTTATGAAGCTTCTCCATACAAACCCCCTAGCTCAGTGCACAGGGCTGGCCCATAAGCTGAATACTGACCTTTTTTTTCTGCCTAATGGCACTGAATCAAGCAAATCAAATCTGAGTGTGAACATTTTGAAGTCACCCAGACGTATAGGGACTTGAGCAAGTGTGTCACATCATGGACCTGTGGGACTGTGGGGACTATGGAGCAGGTCTGAATAGAAGGGCTTGAAGTGGTGAAGGTTTTCAGGGCAGCACCCATGATCCATCCTTCAATCACTTCCTTCTTTTATCCCTTAAAATAAAAAGATGCACATGTACACCAGGGGAAAGAAGGACAAAGAGGATGAGTATGAAGACATTGATTACAACTAATAAAAAACTGGGAAATGCTTCTCTTTTCAGTCTTCCTCTGCAAAGTGCTTGGAAGATAAGAGTGTGCACCCTTTGGAGAAAATGGGACTTAAGGCTATGCATGCCCTCACTCAAAAAGCATGGATTTAATTCCAAAAGCTGTACTTGCATCCGAGAGCACATCTGCACACTACATGCAATAATAACGTGATATTGGTAGGAGAGAGGGACACATCATTTCAACTAAACCCATGGTGGTGATAAAAGGTGAATGGTATTGAAAGCATTTTTTAATAAATGCCACAGCAAACCTTGGCAGCAAAAACTGCTCAGAACAATATGTGAATGTATCCCTGGAGGAAACACTCAAAACTGCTCCAGAGCATGGCATTTTTTTCCTGGCAAAAAGGTATGTGATTTTCATTCTCAGCATGTCACACTAAGCTGAGAGCAAGAAGCAACACAATTAAATCTGCTCAGGTAACAGTGACATTAACAGCTCAGCTACTTGTGAAAATGCCTTGTAAAACAAGCCATCTTTAGCAAACCTTTGCTCTTGCAGTGAGAGTGAGCCACAAACTGCTTAGAAAACATGTTTAGCAAAACTATGTCTGTTCATTTTCCACTAGATCCTCCTCCTGCCCCAAATCTCCATTAAAGTGCCAAGATGGGGGGAACAGCATCGTCCCAGGGCAGCTGCCTGGAGGTGATCACGTTCTGTGGCTGTGGCTTGGGGCCAGCCCTGAGCGAGGACCTTCTGGCTGACAGGGGCCACAAGCAGCCCTGACCCACAGCAGCATCCAGTGCTGCCCTGCCAGCACCCAAAGTGAGCAGTCTGGGGACAGGCTGGCTAGGCTCAGCCTGGGAGAGAACCTCCATGTCCTCCTGGAGACTGGGGTTCCTCCCACTTGAGCATCAGTTTATCACCCTCAGTGTCACAAAGAGATTTGCAGCTCCCTTCTATCCCAAGGCAATAGTCTAAACATCATCCTACGGGTGTCTTTGCAGAGCCTTGCAAAGGAGTTTCTCTGAGCCTCTGCTCCACCCCTGGTTCCCATCCTCTTCTCACCCAGAAGGAGTGGAAAGGCTGCCAGCTCCAGCAGCGTGGTATCCGTGTCTGGGCTCCATGGCAGTGGGCACGGCAGACACCGGGGGTGAGGAAATGAGTCTGTCCCGCTCCTGGAGACATGCTAGAATCACTTCTTCATCAGCAAGTGAGTCACTGCCCTTCCCACAGTCTCTTCCTGCAAGCAGAGGTGACGGCGAAATAGGATCCAGTGCCTACGCTTCCCGGCCTACGGGGAGAGCTCTGAGCCATCCCCTCCTCCCTGTGCCATCCTCTCCTCCCTGTGCCATCCTTTCCTCCCTGTGCCATCCCCTCCTCCCTGTGCCATTCCCTCCTCCCTGTGCCATCCCCTCCCCCCTGTGCCATCCCTTCCTCCCTGTGCCATCCTTTCCTCCCTGTGCCATCCTTTCCTCCCTGTGCCATTCCCTCCCCCCTGTGCCATCCCCTCCTCCCTGTGCCATCCTCTTCTCCCGAGCCCGGTCGGCTGGAATGGAAGTCCTGNGTGTGCAGGAGTGTGCAGGAGTGTGCAGGGGTGTGCAGCGGTGTGCAGGGGTGTGCAGGGCTGTGCAGCGGTGTGCAGGAGTGTGCAGGAGTGTGCAGGGGTGTGCAGCGGTGTGCAGGAGTGTGCAGGGGTGTGCAGGAGTGTGCAGCAGTGTGCAGCGGTGTGCAGGAGTGTGCAGGGGTGTGCAGCGGTGTGCAGGAGTGTGCAGGGGTGTGCAGGAGTGTGCAGGGGTGTGCAGAAGTGTGCAGGCATACGGGGTGAGGAGCCAGCAGTGCTTCCTGTCTGCTCTGCCAAAAGGAGCTCTTTGCCTCTGTCTGCTGCAGAGAAAAGGGCTGCTCTTTCCCTTCTGGTTTTTAAACATCATTCCTCTATCTCTCATCCCTGTCCTAAAGCCTTTCCCCACCCACTGAAATGATTGTGCTTGTGACCATGGGACCTCCAGAGCATCAGGGAGTCACTAGTGAATCGCTGCAATTTCTCAGGTTTCAGAGCCAGGGATTATCTTTATAAATGCACCCAACACTGCTATAGATGAACAGGATTGGAAAGGTCTCTGTTCTTCAGGGAACTCCAGCATCCTGTTTTCCAGCATTCACCTTCAGGCTAATGAACAGTACAAACCTGCATCCAGAGAAAAATTAAAGCCACGGCTAATGGTAGCAACAAAATAAGTGGCAAAAGACTAAATGTAAATAGCTTTGAAAGCTGATACGTTTCAGTGTGACATGATAATGCAAAAAGCGCTGTGCCAGTGCTGCTATTATTTATAATTCCCCAAATGTCTGAATTCCCTCCAGCCAGCATACATTAAGCACAATCCAGGGCATATGCCACAAATCATATTCAATGATGAAAAGTCAGGAGAAAAGCAAGAGCTCAATCTCTCTTGATTACAGCAGCCACAGATTTCTTTTTCATAGACTGCCAGTACTAATGAATGGAGAGGACACAGAAGAAAAACAAAAATACTCAATTCAACGTGCTTCATGTGCCAACAGATGTATCTGCTCATAAACTTGATTAATTAAATGCAAATAAGAAATGTTGTTTAAGCCCTCACTCTGACTAGCATCCAGCCATGGATATGGAAGTATGGTCCTGGAAAGCTGCATGGGATTTAGTTCTGGGGTCCTGGGTACAACCACTGCTACATAGGAGGGCAGGTATTTATAAAGAGATCCATTTTGTGGTGGAGAATAGTAGGTCTCCAAAGCTCTGCTAGAGCATGATTGATTCAGTAAGATGTGTCTTGCTGCTGTGCCAGTACAACTGGAATACAGCCTCAAAAGCAGAAGCTGGGCCTCACGTCAACTCACAAAAATCTCTGATTTTCAACATGCAGTTTTCTGTCTAGAGATCATTTCATTGCAGGCAGTGCTTCTGAGAAGATCTAACATTTCTGGAGTTATTGAAATATGTTCGATGTTCAGGAAAAGTTTTGAGACGCAAAGGGAATTTCATAGCACGAAGATCTATCTTTGAAAAATCCAGAGGCAGAGGTCAGAGCTAGGCACCACTCGGCTGCAGTGATCTGTTACATGTTCCTAGCAATGCATTATTGCAAGAGGATCGGAATGTTTGCCTTGCAAAGGTTAGCTATGCTTTTAATATTCACCAGGTCTCAGATCTCCCCAGTCTGAACAGCTCCATGGCAGTGCTGCCCTGATGTTGTTATGACAAAGTGGAAAACTGTGTGGCAGGGTCTGGCACAGCCCTCCCAGAGCTGCCTCACGAGCCTTTGGATGGCCATTTTTAGCCTTGCTTGCTGAAATCAAACCTGGCAGTGCACCTGGCAGAGCATTTTTTTTCTGTTTTTGAAGGATGGTTGGACTTTGCTCCAGTGGGTTCGGTGGCTGAAGCAGGGCTGCAACACCACCGCAGGTCAGGCCGAGCTCCTGTCATCACCTGCCTTTGCTTTTTCAGCTGCTGCTGACACATTTTTGTACCTAACATTAACATTTCAGTTGTTCTCAGGAGAACAACTCATCATGTATTAGTCTCACTGATGCTGCTCTTCTGCTCTGGTTGGCAATGCTGATTATGTAAAGGATATTTAATGTTGTAAATAATTAAAATTTTATACAAGATTTTGGCTATTTTTCAGGAGTAAAAAAGAAATAAAAGAAAATGTATGCAGTGAATTTGAAAAAATGCTCAAGTCTTCTAGGAAGTGGGGAGACAGCTAATAATATATAATTAACATATCTTCCTTTCTTCCCTTGTTGGTGCAGACATGCCTTTAGATGAAAAGCATGGGAAATTAAAAGTGTGTGGGACTGAATAATGTGGAATTTTATGTAAGTTCAACCTAGTCACCATCTACACGTGTTATGGTGAGAGCAAGCCTGCTCCTGCTCAGGGATCTCATCCTGTACTACCTTTATACAGGTCTCCCCCATGGGGCCATGCTGGGGGTTTTCCTCCAAAAGGAAGGAAATTATGGCCTATCTTTTCCAATGCTGTTGAAGGAATTCAAAGTGTCCAAAAGGAGTACATAATAAAGTGTAGTTCATTCATTTAGAGTCAAATATTTGATTTAAAGTTCACCTCATGTTTCCATCAGACATCCTGAGGTGGCACATCACAGCTCAGCAGCCCACAGTCAGGTAAAACACTTTTTGATGTCTGACTGTGGAAGGACACAGTCCATTGAGGAGGCTCCCAAGTTTTCTGAAAGGAATCCAGTCAAATATGAAAATTAAAGGTTCACAGAAGCAGCAGCAGATATTCCTGCTGGCAGCATCACTCTCTACAGATCCCAGACCAGGCTGTTTCTTTTGGAACTCCTGGGCACTTGCACTATGAACAGCTGGCAAGGAGCAGCCCTTCACACAAACCAGAGACTTTCTGATGCTAAAAATGTACCCTGGGCTTAATGAGGCAGATAGGATACAGGAGTGCCAGGTGTGGCTGTACCAAACAGGTGCCTCGGTGCCCAGCAGAGGCACTGCCCTGTGCACAGCCCAGTGCCCACATGGATGAGTGGGAATGTCCACTGTGGAACCACAGCTTGCTAGGAACAGAATGAGGCTTGCTTCTGATAATTGTAGGTGATGGGATGTATTCACAGATACTTCTGTTGTTACTAACACTCATAATTATGCAAATCCAAATAGATAAATGGGGGTGTTTTTTGCTAAGAATTAGAGACTGTTACTTGCATTTTACTGTGATGCACATAAGCTGGTTTTGTAGCTACTGGCTTGTAGTCCCTGGTTATTCAGAGACTGCAAGAATCTGCTGTACTGCTTGTCAGAACTATTGATGGCTCCTGGTAGAAAAGCTCTGATTAAAGGTCAGGGGCAGATGAGTTTCTCACTCACCCCAAAGCTGACATTTTCAGCCTTGTATCTCAGAGTAACAAAGGCACAACGAGCCACAGCCCCTTTACAGTCCTCAAACCCTCTTATTTCCTTTGGGGAAGCCTGGCCTGGTGCAGAGACAGGAACCCTGCTGCTGTGTGATGAGCACAGCAGTGTTCAGCAGCATGATGCAGTGTCTGTGCTGACCCCAGGGCTGTTCCCTTCCAGGGTTGTGCTGCTGTGTGCCCCTGGACTGCAGCCTTGGAGAGCAGCCTCACCCCAGGGCTCCCATAACTGCTCTGTGCTGATCAGGAGATGCCAAAACATCCTTTCAGCACAGAGGGTTCATCCTGAGCCCTAGGTGATTCCTCCAGAGACAATACCAGCTTCAGCTCCACCAGGGGCAGTTGCATCAGTTACAGAAATCACAGGAGGGTTTTCAGTCCTGAGCATACCCCAAACAGGGCAAGAAAAAGCTGCTTCCTGACAATAGGCCTCTCTCAGCACTCAATAAATCCAAAATTTCATCTTCAAATATTTATAAATTCTACTTTTCCAGTCATGTAAGTACGACTGATCCTGCACCCCCCCCTGACTGGGCTAAAGGAACAACATGAAGCAAGACAAACATTTTAAAGTTCCACCACTTGAAAAAGAGTTCCTGAAACTTCCAAGTCTTGATATCATACATATAGACCAAAATCACATTCTTCTGATCAAACGACAGTATTCCATTGAGTTCAGACTTGCAGCCTCAAAGATATTCATTTTCTGAAGTCAATGAAGACAGTGAGACAAGGGATTTTACTTAAACTATATATTTTTACATAAAACAACTTTATGTTACAATAAAATCAGATAAAAATCACAAAGTTATATAATAAGTTCATAAAGAAAAAAATCAAGTTTTCATTTTATAGATATAAAACGCAGCATTTACTGCTACTAGGAGTCTAAATATTAACATTGACTGTCTATGGTCAATTTGAAAAAAGAAAAAAAAGAGGATAGTACTTTTTTACAGCTGACAAAATGAGGTAAGAGATGTTTTTACAATGATCCAACTGTAGCAAACACTTCAGTTTTCATTGAAACATATACTAAATATAATAAACCCAAATAAAAATATACATTTAGAGCACTGCAGTGTTTTCCCACAGTTGTATATCAACAAACTGTCATTCACTAAACTTTACTTGAAACAGTAAAAACAGGGTGTATGTTTATCTTTAGTACTAAAACCTCATAATAATCTAAATATTTTGGTATAGCAGACCACACTAGTACACTCTCAGAACTTTCAACTACAAGGGATATATTCATGTTATAAACGATGTGCTTTGTTTGTCATTCATGATGAGATTTATAGAATATTATGTTCATGATCACTATTAGGTAATTAAATGAAAACATCTAAATGCTGCAAAATACTCTTTAACTGAGCATAGCTTCCTCATCACATACCCAGGTTAATCAAAATCCTGCAAACTTAGAAGCTTAGTTCACAAATCTTACTTATCAGTTTTTTTAGCTAGTATATGGCTAAAATAATTATTGCTGACCAGTGTTAAAAAAACAAACAAACCCTACCCAAACAAAAATACAATAGCAGACAGATTTTTCTCCAGTGCCTTTCTTGTAGGTACCATTATTATTAGGTAACTAAATTAACTAACTTTCAAAATGTGCATATAAAATTTTTGGAAGTATAGGCACCTTCATCTGAAGATTGTATGTTCAGGCTACTTGCTTAAAAAAGAAAAAAAAAGGAAAAAAAAAAAAAAAAAAGGAAGAGCTAACATAAACCACAGTAGAAAATCAAAGGCTTGACTTCCAGCATCCCCCAGGGATGCAAGCAAAGCCCTCCTGGCCAGGACCAGCTCTGCCCACAGCCTGCAGGAGAGCCCTCCTTTGGGAAGCACCTTCATCACATTTATCATTCACCTCCTGACTCTATTTCACTTATCATTTACTGCATGGTATTTAGATGTGCAAACTCCATGTCAGGGAAGCCTAAAGCCCTGCCCAGCTCCTGGGGGCATGGCACAGCATCCATCCCTGGCCAGGCTGTGTGGGCCAGCTGGGGCTCCCGGGCTCAGGTGTGTCTGGATTCACCCTGTGGCTCTGGATTGCTTTTCCTGACACACAGGTGCTTGCTGAACACGATCCATGGAAAGAAAAATTACCTTAGGGTAGCTTTCTGTCTTCCCATTGCTAGATCGTGCCCACAACCAGACCCTGCAGGCCCAGCCCGGCACTCCTTGCTGCCCCTCAGTCCCCCAAAAGCAGGCCCTGCCCTTCGGCAAGGCCCCTGCTGCTGCTGAGGCCCTGTGGGACAGGAACAGCTTTTCCTATTTTTCACTGGAAGTGTCTGACCATAGCCAGAGTGGCTGCAGTGCTCTCCCAGCTCCGTGTGTGGACGTTGCCCTTGCACCCTGACACCACCCCTGTGTGATATGCTGAGGAATTCTGATATTTACAGGCCTGACAAGCCTGGATCTGCTCGGACAAAGGTTGGGGGGCTGGTGGATTGGTGTGGCTATCCAGAGCACATCTTTCACTGAAATCTCTGCTGAAACAATAGGAAAAAAAAAAAAAAAAAAATTGCTGCTGCTGCTGCTGCTGCGGCCTCCCCTTACACCTCTTCCCTTCAGATTTAGCACTGGGCACACACTGAGCTGAGCGGGGCATTTCACCCTGACAGGGGTTTTATCTTCGTTAATCTATAGGCTCAGGAAGACAGCACTACATTCCTTACAAACCATCGATGCTTTGAAGAGTTTTGCCAAGATAACTCTTTGGAAGAGCCTAAGGAAGGGCTGAGAAACTCCCACCACAGCAAGGTGGTGACAGTAGCAGGGAATTTTCCTTCTGTCACTTGTGACACAGCCAAAGGTGGCAAAAAATTAATAAGGAAAAGAAATGAACACTTGGGGAAAAAAATAAACAGCGTAGAGAAGAGAGCAGAAGTCTCTGGACAATTTGTGCCCTGCTGCCAGTGTTCTCTGTGCCCAAAAAACCACTGAGCAATCACTGGACAGGGCAGCTGAGCCCCTGCCTGAGCACCACAAGTGCTTTGGCTGATACCCTTGTAAGACAATGGCAATGGCAGGGACAGCAGGCAGGACAGCAGAAACCTGTCCTGCTCACCTTAATTCAATGAGCAGCTTTAAAAAATTGTTCTCCCTAAATCATTCACATAAAAACCAAATCAGGTGTTTGTCCAGAAAAAAAGATATTGTCTAAATAATATTTGTTTTCTGGCCACAGATGAACCCACTGTAAAACTGTTTTTAGAAAGTACATCTTGAATGCTCAGATACAGAAAACAACAGGTGGTGTTGAATTTCTTAAAGAAAAGACAGTTTTCTTCCAGTGAGCTCACTTAGTAAAGGAGACACCAATTAGGTGTAGACAGAACACTGCAAAGTACTGCATTTGCTGAAAATGCACTTCTAGGCCAAACAGAACTACTTGTGAAGTTGAGTCAGAACCGGCAAAGAACGATTCAGCCAAGTAATAAAAACCCAAAAAGGTTAACCTTCTTTAATCTGAGCTTGCAAAAAATTTCCATTTTTTCATTTTGAAATAATTTATTCCTAATATGAAACTAAGGTATTTTTCCAAAATGTGACATATCTAATGAGATATTCTTTCCCCTTTAAAATAACTCTATCTATTTTTTATGTCACTTTTGCTTTTATGTAATACAAGGTACACCTATTTATTTCTCATTTTATCAAAACCCCTCAAACCCCAGCATTATTCAGCAGCTCTAACACCACCTCAAAGAAGCGTCCCACCCAGAGGTCAGCAAGTCACACTGTGTCCTGGTGTCACAGGAGGCCAGCACAGATTTTTCCTGCTGAAGCTCCCAGGCTGAGATGCCAGGCAGGCAGGAGGGGAGTGTGGCAGGACCCACAGGGGTGCAGCTGACAGAAACCCACCTGGGAAGAGCCAAGTACATGTCCTTTGTTAAGGAAAGACCATGTAAATGAGGTAGGAGAGATCCTGCCATAAAAACCACTCAGAGGGAGAAACCTGTGTGCAGAAAGGGAACTCATGGTCACCCAGGGTGAGGTACAGCCCCCTGTAAATGTGCTCAGGCTGGGTGGAAGTGGAACGCTGACCAAGGCATTGCTGACAGACACAGGGAGACCAGGATTAGCCCAGCACCGTGTAACAAGTAAAACCAAGCTCCTCTCTTGGACAGGGATGAGTATTTCTTGCCCCTGGCAGTGTTTAGGGCTATCCCTAAGCAGGTGTCTGCCAGCTGAACTCAGGGTGCCCACAGGGACAGGTGAAATGCCAACTGTGCACAAAGGAGGGTCAGTGCATCCACAGGATGGTGTGTGCATTTTGGTGGGGGAAGGCTGGCTGCCCTGGTGCTCCCATCAGGACAGAGGAGGCATTTCAGTGCTGGGATGAGTATGAGAGGAGCAGTGTGAGGCTCTCAGCTTGGCACACTTGGGTTAGTGCTGGGCCACCAGACAGCACCAAGGAATACGCAGTGTGTGACACCATCAGTCCCCTGGGGTGGGGACAGGGACAGGGACAGGGACAGGCCAGAGAGGGCAGCTGCAGTTGGTGCCCAAACACTCCTGAGAGTATGCACTGCCATTCTTTTTTTCCCTTGAAGAGAAAAAATCCAATGAAAGAGATGGAAAGCTTAAAAGAGATGGAGTTTTGGGAAGTGATTATATGTAGAAGCTCTCAACTTACTGCTGTTGGGAAGGAAAGATAAAGAAGGCAATTATAACAAGCCCTTGGAGGCTTGAAGGACAGAATTTCCCACAGCACAAAGCTGTGTACAGGCATCCCTAAGAACTCAATATCAAAGAAATAGCAGATATGTGATACATACATCTGGGGCAAGACAGAAGAGACAGGGCAGGGATTTCCTTAAGGACACTCCACTGCTCCTCTGGTGGGCACTAAGCACCCAGAAACAACTGCCTGTGCCACAGCTATGCACTGGCTTAGTGTGCCACCATCAAACTCCATCTGTTTAATTGATGCAATCCCATGGAAACACTTCTCTTGCAATTTAAGAGTGCCTTAATACGTTCCTAATGAACTGGATCTGAGACCTGACTAAAGTGGAAAACAAAGATCTGGATTAAACCAAATAATGTAGTATTTTCACAGAGTCTTTTGCATCCTTTTACCCAGCATCATGTTAAAAACAATTTATGTTAAAACAAACAGAGAAGCCCTAAGATCACTCAGCAGTAAAAGGAAGATAGGGCAGGGTCCTTGGTGCAAAAGCAATGAACCACTGGGACGAGCAGGGCCCTGACTGCCAGTATTGCTTGCAGCTCTTAATTGTGTTATTCTGTGGCTCCCAGCTGATGCAGGGACCAAAAAGCGGCATGGGAGGAGAGGAGAAGCAGGATGAGCTGCCTTCTAAATTATGGTGTATATCTGACTTTCTATCAAATAAAAAGACTAAAAATGGAGACTACTTGTGCACAACCACACACTTGCTGACGTCATTTTCAATTTTGAGAAGTCTGATCTAACCCCACATTATGCAACTGTTGAATCTTCCATGCTGGCAAAGTCTAATTTTCACACGCCTACATGCTATGTACCTGATTTTTATTTTTATTTTTAAATATCAAAAGCCTAAATAAATTTTTTAAAAAGAGACATAAATGGTCATAATGGTTATGAAAGGTTCTAGCTTTATATCCAGTGTTTCAAAGGAGTAAAAGCAAAAATACTCAAAGTCCATTCTAAAAAACAGGCAATGAAGATAATGTAACAGCAACAGATTAAATGAAAATTCAAGGGACAATTGCAGATCCTATCTCCACCTTGGGGATTATATATTCATCTGCAAAAAACTATTCAATGCATGTTTCATCTACAACCCACCTTTCTTTTAAAGGTCACTTTAACAATCAAGATGTGCCAAAAAAGGAAAAAGCTCTGAAATTCCAAGAAAAGCGTGGCCATTTTATATCAGTCCCTGCTGGCAAGCACTAAAACAGTGCTTAGCAAACTGTCGTCTGAATCAAGCAAATTACAATGTCATGTACACAGATGTGCTTTCCTGAATGAATGAATGAATTCATTAAACATTCTCAAAACAGGTTATGGAGAAAGAAGAGAAAGAAGCTGAAGGAAGTCCTTGGGGAATGAGCCAAGTTTGGGCTGGATTCTCCTCTCTCACCCTTCTTACATCCCTGTCTGTGAGGAACCAAACTTCCTTCTCACTGAAGGCCAGGGTATGACCTTGAATTTCTCAACACACACTTAGAGCTGCTGAATAATCAGTTCAAGAATAAAAGAGCATTTCTGCCTCTCGTGTTGAGGGGGTTTTTTTTGGTACAACCTAACTTGGTGACTAATTCCTACCCTACTGCCAGAGAATGCAGAAATCCTAGGAAAGGACTTTGATTTCCCATGGCCATTGCCCTGCTAGTCTCTTGGGCAGAAATTTGCTTCTGAGCAACACCTTCCAGTAACCTTATGATGCTTTTCAGATCCATGTCTCCTTCCTCACTGCTGCAGATCAACAACAACCAAGTTGCACGCAGAGGGGCATGAGTCCTGTACAAACCAGCAACATATCACTTCTAAAAATAAGTATCTGGTCCCCAGACTCAGGTGGGCATTTTTCAGAGATGCACATAATGATGGAACTATGTGGGTTCAAAACTGAAGGCCAGAGAGAGGTGATGCTGCTAAGCAAGAGAAGCTGTTCTCACTGACTGGTGAGACACATGACTACAAGAGCTGAAACTCATTTCTGCATTGTTGACTTTGTGCTGTATGGGTCCAGGCAAGCACACGAAACCTCTATCAGAGGTTATCTGAAATCCACTACATTTTTTTGGCTGAATTGGGCCTGATTGACATGGTCCCTAAAGATCCTGGTATCTGTGAGAAGTGATTCTCCTGACTGCAGCTCATCACAGGCACATTTTACAAACTGCAGGGGCTCCAGCTAATCTCTCTGCTCCACCACAGAATAAAGTCAATTCTGCTAAGAGTGCTGATAGTCCAGACAAGAAAAAGACTTCTTTTCTGTTTCTATGGTTGCAACAGCCCTTAAGAAAGATATAAATTTCCCTGCAACAACTAACTGCATATTCATTTTAAGGTAGATCTAGTTCCAGATTCCTGAGACAGAACCCTCTACCTGTTCCCAACTCCACAAAGCCAGAGCAGCAATATAGAAAGTTTCTAATCTCAACAGAATTCAGTGAGCAGCATGATTGGTTTGGTAAATAAACAAACAAAAGAAAAAGAAACCCACAAAAAAAACCCCACAGCAAATTTTCAGCCTCTATGTACAAAACCAATGCAAACAAGTGGAACATTCTAGTTATATTTTGTAAAACACACGTTTGGGATCAACAAAACATCGAACATCCAGACCCTAGATTACAAAAAAGATCTATTGCCTTCTAATTGTCAACCCCAAGTTTAGACAGTCCTTGTCGAAAATCATGTAATTCATCTATCTTCCCATCTAGTACATCTAAAAAATTCTTTAATTCAGTTTTAAGGTTGGTCTGCCTATGTTTGTTCTCTTCGACTTCTGTCCTTAGCGTTCTGACTTTCTCTTCAAGATCTTTGTTCTTTTTCTCAGCAGCCTTAAAGACAAAAGAGACAATAAGATGAATCATAGAGAAGAAGGATGAGCAGCATTTCATAAATTAAAGCAACAAATGGCAGCTGGGCTGTGAGAGTTTGCTCTAACTTCTGTAAACTGATTAACACAAGCACCTCTGAGAGCAACTGACATGAGCGTGTCAGATTAAAAGCCCACACAGGAAAGGACACAGATTAACTGGAAAAGATGCTTTGCATCAGACTTTGTCACTTGGTTGATATCTTCAAATTCAGCTGGATTTAAATTGTGAACTGTGCATACATTTGTGTCATTGCTACAGCTGCAGAATTAGACCCTGTGCCATCAATTACATACAGAACTATCTATGGTGATTTAACCTTGAAAAACAAACTTGGGAAATAGTGTCTGAGGAATAAAGTTGCTTTATTCAGCACTTTGGGATTTATTGGTATTTTTTTTTAAATTCTACTTTGCCTGATGGCTCATTTATTGATTGGATTTTACTTCATCGATGAGACTGCTCATTTTTGTTCTCTTTTCATGTATTAAATTATGGCATTTCCACAAGACCCAACTCGAGGAGGTGATGCCCAAAGTCCAGCTGCTGCCTGGGGCAGGGCTCCCGAGCACTGCTGGAAAGGGATGTCACAGCACAGGGACACATCCCCAGGTGAACTTTTACCCTGGTGCTGAGCAGCTATGCTCACCTGCTTCTTTCCCGAAGCCTGCCCTGCTGCCACTGCAGCAATTACCCCCCAGCTACCCCCAGGTCTTGGGGAGCTGCTCGACACATGTGGCAGTGGTGCAGCTCCACGAGCCCAGAGCAGCAGAAACATGGGACACAGGACAGCCTGGAATTGCAGGAGATGGATGCTACATGATCCCAGGCAAACCAATTTCTGCAGTGGAGCTATTTCATCACTCCTGTGCTAGGAATGGCACTGTGTATTTTGCATGTAATTAGCATTTTTTGTTTTCACAAACTGGGCCTCTCTTGCCTTGAAACACTGAAGTCTGAATAGAGAAATGCATACAGCTACAAGAAAAAAAAAAAAAGCCAAGGAAAGGTACCAACTATTTTGAAACTAATTTCACTGCTAACTGTACCTGTAATTGTTCAGATACAGATTCACATTCTGACATTAGCTCTGGTATAATTTCACCCTGCTTTCGGAGCTCTTCCAGTTCCTTTGAAAACATAAAAGAAAAAATATTAGTGCAAGCTTCAATTTAAAACATAATGAAAATTTGAAAAGATGAAATGGCTTTGCATATTTTATTGTATTCTGCACAGTATTTGGATGGAAAATAATCAAAATAACTTGCCTGCATTCCAAAACTGCTAATTTTCTACAAGAATGCATTTTTTCACTAAATTTCTTACTTTGCATTTCTAAAACAGGCAATGTAATCCCATCTCTTGCATGAATTCCATGAATTATATTAATAAAATCTTAACCTAAACCATGTAACTATGCAAAAGATGTATTAAATACCAGAGAAATCTGAATGGCTGTAATGCTACAAGCAATTTATAGATGGTAGCAAAGAGCAAATTAGACAATTTCAATGACATATGACAGCACAAAAAAAGGCCAGTGGGTTACCAGCTGCACATACAGAGACATCATTACAGAACACAGGTGTAATGGGCTTTCCTCCATGGTACAGCTCTGAGAATCACCACCTTCCTCCTCCCCCAAAATCTGTATTTGGTTCTGGCCTCACTACCCAAACTGAGCAGACTTGATGAAGGGAGTTAATGGAAAGAGCAACAGTAGCAATTCATGTCTCTGTTGGAAACTAAGACAACTTGAAAAAAAGGGCAAGATCCTCCTCCAGAAACTGCCCATGTAGGTGATGATCTCCAGAGAACGCAGGGGTGTACCCCTGGACTACCCAGACTTGTGCAAAGCATTTGACACTGCTCCACACAGGAGCCTTGTCTCAAAATCAGAGAGACGTGGAATTGGTGGAGGAACCACTTGGTGGACAAGCACGAGGAGGGCACCAGCAGCTTCTCTTACATGGCAATGCCATGAGCACACTTCATGTGGGTTTGGATTCCAGACCATGAAAGATTACTTATGGGTAGTTTAGAGCTAATAGAGAACATGCTAATGTAAGCATGAATTTTTAAAACAAGTTAGTATACTTTCAGTGTAAATGGAAGACAGGCTCATAAGATTCACAAGTCGATCAATTTTCTGCTTCATTTGGTACAGTAAAAACGTGAATCTTGAGGAGAATTCTAGGAGACAATAAGGGCTGTTCTATATGCTATTCTCACAGAAAGGTTGGGAAGACAGCATTACAATTTCCTTTGAAATAAAGGGCTGAAAGCCACTATATTTATGACAGTGTATCAAAATCCATCTCCCTAAACTATTTCCTTCCACCACCACACCACCCCTTAACAGCAGAGCTTTTAAGAGCACCAGAGATTACAGAGATGCTGTAATGGCACATGGCAAACTTTACTGCACTGCTTTTCCTCTTCAGCCAGCACAGAGCATTTGGTCAGTGTGACAATGCAAAAAAAGAGCTTCTCAGTATTTTCCCCACTGTTCTAGGGTTCCAAGCCATTATCCTCCTTAGAAAAATTAACACCCTGTAATGTCAAAAATTACAAACTGGGGTACTCTAGATGAATCTGAATTTCTCACTCCTGGCATTAGTCCTGAGATCAGAGTGAGACCATAAACCAGCAAAGCTGCAAACTATGAGCCATCCAGAAAAGAAACAGGACTTGTTACACAAATGCCAAATTATTTTCTAAATGATGGCTTTTTAATGGCAATCCTGATGTCTACAGGAATTTTTGGCACGGGGAGAGTCAAATGAATCTGTTCTCAGCACACATCTGTCTGGCACTGGGCACCAAGTTTCACCATTGGCTCTTCTACAAGGACAAGTGTTGTGTACATAAAAGCATCTTTTTCTAATCCCTGCCAAATTACAGTGTACAGCCACAGCACATAACACATCATGAAACTTGGATGGAGAAACACTACCAAACAAGGGACTGTACGTGGAAAACCTAGAAACAGGCAACACCCCAAGACATCAGGCTGCTTCTGGTGGTAGGTGAGCCACTCCATAAATCTACACCCAAGGAGAGAAGCAGGCAGTCCCACTCAAACATGAAAATGCCCTTCCTGTTATCAGGGCACTCACCAGCTCTTTGTCCTGAAGTTCTGTTTCCAGTTCCTGGAGACGTCTACTCAACTGTGCATTTCTTTCCTTCTCTTTATTTATTTCATTGCACTGTTCCTCCAGTTCTTCAATCTTTAAGAAATGTCAGACATTAGGTGAAATTTTTCAAACTTCTGAAAATCTTGGACAGAACACAGCTGATGAAATGGACAAGGGATCTGTTTCCTAAATCATAGCATTTGATTCACTGCAACCAAATTATCACTTCTTTCCTTTAAAAGAGTCAATTTACACATCCACTAGGAAACCCTGGGTCTGCATTTCTTCTCTCCTACAGTCTCTCTTGTAAGTACTCAGGAATGCACAAAACACTGAGCCGCTAAAATAAGTGGAACTGGGGATAAAATCTGCACTTCCCTCCTCTGAAGCCAACACAAGGCTACAAGGAATGGATTCTCTTAACACATTAGGAGAAGAAATCTCTTGGGGGTTGCTTATTATTCCAGCTGGTGTATGAGGGGCACAACATCAAAACTTTGGGGAGAGAACCAGTTCAGAGCAACATCTGCTGCTTTGTTCTCTCGCCCAGGGATGTGCTTTGCTCTCTCCAAACCTCCTGCTGCCAGCTCTGGACTCAGCTCCCAGGAGATGCACTTCCCACAGGCCGATGGACCAGCTCATTAAAGAGTGTACTTTAATTCTCAGCTTCGTGTTGCTTTGGGATTATAACTTCCCTCATTCGAAGGTAGAGCAATATGCAAAAACATCTGACCCAATTAATAAAGGAGAGGGAACTTCCCAGGGCACTGCAGTGGTGCAATGTGAGCACCGAGCAAGGAACCTACTTGGGGAAAAAACCTCAGAAAACCTCCCTGTAGAGAGAAAGACAGCACATTATTCAGACAGCATTGCTGCACAGTCTGGCTGGTCACCAGCATGGGGACTTTGAAGAGGCAGTAAGAGTAGTGGTGTTTTAATAATCTCCTCTTTTCTAGCACAGCTACTGGGGTGTGGCGTGTGTTGATGAGAACAACTTTTCCCTGTAACAGTACAGAAAGGGAAATAATTGCCCTGCAAATTATATTTTCCCATAACACACTGTTCCAGTCTCTCACTTCTCCCCTATCCACAAGAGACTGGATACAGGAACCCAAATCATGTAACAACTAATATTAATTTGTTAATGTAACATCAGTTAATACAGCTCTGGTTTGATCTCTGCATTACCACTGTGCACCCATAAAAACACCAGTGAATAAACAGTGAGTATTGGCCTCAGACAAAAGGGTGTTGTTCCACAAGGATTTTCAGTGCCAACAAACAACCCAAAGCCCCTCCAACAATGAGATACTACTTGCAGCCTACTGACACACAAAAATACATGAAATTCCTTTCCTCTTCAAAAGCAAACACTAAACAAAAAAATATTCTCACCAGACTGATACAATCTGATCTCTACTTCAAATATCCCAGTGATCCACCTAAGCAGCAGGAAAAGTGATCCAGCTTTTCCAAAAGCATTTAGGATGAATAGGGTGATAATATCCCTGCAAAAGCAGTGCTCATGGAAACCAGGATCCCCTGTGCCCATAGGGGCTGCTGCAGATAGCACAGTATTATCTGAGAGATGGTACTACTGAGTACTCTAAACCTTCACAGATTTAAACTTCTGAGTTGTTCTCTGCTGTAGCCATTGCTAACCCTCCATCTTATACAATTGAGAGATGTGCTCAGTAATGAAGGGGAAAAGGCTTTTGATGATGCCTGTTGGTAAGTTTCTGGATGAGATGTGCCAGGTGTTAGTGCTGGAGGTCCCAGCTCACAGCCCACAGTGCTGACGAAATACTCGCATCCTCATTCCCCTGCACACTGATGGGGTTTGCTTCTAATCCTGAGTGGTTCCCAGGCTGGGTTCCTGCGGGTAACCAGGCCACAACCTCACCTTCTGCTCATCCATATCTGGCAGTATTTAAGTGAGCTTTGACAGGGATATGCAATAGCAGTCCCACTTTTAGAACCTTTCTGGTTCCTCACCCCAGCCAGCAAGCCCTGCTGACATCAACTCTTCCAAATCCTGATGCAGCAGCTCCTCTGCTCCCTCCCAGCCTGCTGTGTGCAGAGGGGAGCAGCTGCCTGAGCTCCCCATCCACCTCCCTTTCAAAGGCCAGCTCCATCTGCTAACACACACAGCGAGAAAGCTGCAGAGATCCCAGAGAGCAGCTGGGAGCAGCTGGCTGGAGGGGCAGCTCTCCTGTGGGTATGTTCTCTACCTTGCCCCTCAGCTGGTCGTTCTCCTCCTTGCAGGCTGAGAACTGCTTCTTCCAGTGCTCGATGCTGGCCGCCGACTCCTGCAGGGCTGTGGACAGCCGCGCATTGCTCTCCCGCAGCGACTGCAGCTCCGTCTCCCACTTCTTCACGTTGGATGAACTGAGAAAAACAGGACACCATGAGGTGGTTTCACCTTGTGTTCCTGTCAGTGGTTATTCTTTACCTGCCTGCAAACTCCCCCACTGCGGTGCGTTCACCATTAATTTGTTGCAGTAAGAGGCAGAACACTCCAATGTGTGTAAGTGCCTTTAGCCATGACATTCCTACGGAGAACAAAAGCCTTAATTTGACTGTCTCTGTCAAAACAAAGGGATCTACCAGGCCCAGAAGCAGTGGTCTGTGTCTGGAACACAAGCCCTGCTGTCAGAGCAGGCTGTAGGGTCCAGCTGCCCCCTTGCACACAGGGGTCTCACCCTGGCAGTGCATGGTCCCTGACACTCCTGAGCTGTGTGGCTGCAGCACCTGGGGCTGGGCACCTGGCAGCCCTGCAGCACAGCCACTCTGCACATCTGCAGATGGCACAGCAGTTCCTAATGGAAGATTTCAGGGGGTTGACATGATCTATATTTGAATTTATTTTAATGCTGAGTCTTAACTATAAAAGTGTTACATAATGCTGCAGAATTAAACTACTCATTCCCCAAAGCTTTGAGCTGCAGCACAGAGCACAAGATTAGAGGGTGAACGGGAGGAAGGCTTTGAAACTCCCTGTGTGCTACTTGCTGGCTGCCTGTGGAGGTGTCTTCAGCAAGAGGAATGAGCTCACTTTACTGTTTGAAGCAGGTTAAGCTACTGAAATGTCAATAAAGAGAGAAGTTGTACTTCAAACATAATATATGCAACCTTGGAATTGCTCACTGGATAATGCTGCTTACAGTGATGCTTTGTTTTTTAAATACCTTTTTTAAGAGTAGCTTGATCTTGTTAGATTTTCTTTCCATTCACAGATACACATTCACATGCAAGAGGCAGACAAGGCAAGATCCCAATGGAGAATTACTCTATTTTAATGTTGTAACTTTGCATATTGCAACGCCTGTATTTTCACTACAGCTGCAAATTACTCTTCTCAGCATTTTCAAATTATTTATCAAAGCAAATAGCAAAAAATGTGATTTCAAGGGGCTCTGTCCACAATTTAGAAATATCCCCTAAGACTTCCAAGTGCTCTGATGAAATTATACTTCTCACTTCAACTTTTTATGGTTGAGTTCATTCCCTTTCATAATTTTAAATATCCATATCTATTTTCATCAAAGTAAGTGTAGCAAACTCAAAGAAAGATTGGCTTCACATGTTATCAGCAGCAATTGCTCCCCTATGGCTTTAATGTTATTTCTGTAGTTCTAAAACTTCCTGAAAGAAGATGGTTATAATAGTTGGCATCAGCAGAATAAAAGAGGGCTTATTTCTTCACAAACTACATCAGGAATAAATGAAATGGGAAATATTTCTCAACTGGGTACCAGGAGATACTTGCTGAAATCTGTTCATTCATCCATTCTGCGGCACCATTTAAAATTAATTACAATCCGAATAATTTCTGTTAATATCATTATCCATCAGATAATTACAGCACACTTTCCCAATGCAATTTAGGTTCTGCAGGAACTTCACCTTTGGGCTAGAGCAAATTTTAATTTATCATTCTCAGATTTGAGATGTGCCTCAGCAGGGCCACCATGTGATGCCTTCTCGTCGTCTGTGCCATTCACGCTTGAAGCTCGAGTGGAAGATGGTGTTTCACGTCCAGACTCCTGCAGCACAACACACAAACGAACACTGGGTGTCTCCTGCATCTCCTGCAAGACCACAACACCAATTTCTTTGTAATCTTGATCCCACACCACTTGGCTGAGACCTCGGCTCTCCTGGCAGAACAGTGGTAACACACACATACCCTTTTCATCTTGGCTGCAAAGCTGGTCTGTTTAAAAAGAATGAAAAAATTACAATGATACACAAACGGAAGTTTAAAGTGTTGAAAACTTTAAAAAAGTTTTTTTCTCTGATAAGGCTTGTGTTTTTCAAAAGTTGTTTGGTTTTTTAAGATAATGCAACAATACAACATACAAAGTACAAACAAACAAACAAACAAAAATAGTACTGCTCCTACAAAGACATAGCTATTCACATGCTGCCTGCTGGGTGCTGACCACCAACAGAGAACAAAGTGAACTTCAAAGACCATGACCAAAGTCTTTACAAAACGAGTATCCAAAGTCAGCCACTCAGATTGGTATTTGTGGGCCCCACAAATGGGGGTGGTTGCAAGACTAAAACCATTCAGCAGCTTTTTCTGATCATTCATCTGAATGCCTCTCTGATCAAAACCTGTCTAACTTTCCTCCAGACATTAGTCCAGGCCAGGAACACCTGCTGAGCAGGGTTCACTCTCACCTAAAACAATGCACATGAAAATACAGCCAACCCTGCAGAGAGCCTGGGACAACACTCAGTTTCTCCAGTTTGTAGGAAAGCAGACCTCGCTGGGCACTGGGGCACCGGTGGCACCAGGGGTGCTGCCCAGCAGAGGGTACTGTGCAGATATACAACACAGGCTCCTTCCAACACCCCCTCAAACCCCCCTAAACTTCTTCCAACCCCCCTAAAACTCCCACACCACAGCTGCCCAGGGAACACTGGACACAAAGTCAGGCAAACCAAATGCCACAGAAGTGGGTTGGACAGATGACAAAGAAGGATATTGATGAATCTCATTTACTGTCTGCTGAAGCACTACACTGACTGACTTCCCAGTGACTCAAACTGTGTTTAACAGTACAAATCAAAGGATGGATAGCTTTCCCTGTTATTAAAAAGTTGTAACAGCTCAAGGACTGCTGAAAAAATTAGATTTAAATGGAACTAAAGAGCGTGGACAGATAAAAAATATTCCTCTGACAATGCTAATGTCCAGCAGCTGACAATTACCTTCAGCAATCTCCATTTTATATACTTTAAGCAGGCTGCCAGAAGCTGGCACAGTCCATTTGAAAATTTAACTTTAAATTATTTATCCTGTATGTGTACAGGTATTAAAGCTAAATTACAAACCTGTGAATGATTGCTTGAGGTTTCAATTTTCTCTTGAGATCTGTCTCTTGCAAGTTTGGCAGCTTCTTTTACTTCTTGGAACTTCTCTGCAAACTAGAAAAAGCATAAAAGATATTTATTAACATGATTTATCTTCTATTAAACCATTAAGATTGCTACCTTCTTATGGTATAGATGTCCAAAAGTGAACAACTAATTTTATTAATTTAGAATTTTTGGCAAGAAAAAACATTTTAATTCTTTGGCAGCATGGTTCTTCCAAAAGAAGCGTGAGTGTTTCTAAAACAGGAACAGCTCTATAACTGGCCAACAACAGTAAAAGCCCATGGAGGAAAAGGAACTGTTGGTGTCTCCTGGTTTGATTTGGTTCTGTTTATTTCCTCCCCCTCCTCTGTTTCCCTTGGTGTTGACAGTGTATCAAAGACAAAAGTATTAAAGACATATGTTCGGATAAAAATAGTATCAATGTCTTCTATTCCTAAGAGCAAGTGAATTCAGTTAAGGAATGCAAATAAGTTCATCTGCAGGAGGTAAGCAAGGGATTATGAAGACATAGGAAAAAGGAGAAGAAGGTAAATCTCAATGCATGATGGAGTCGTACGAAAACACAGCTTTTCTGCTCTAATTTTCTTATTACTTCCAAAAATAAAGGTAGAAGACTTCAGATAAAGGCTTGAATGCTTCCTGTAAGAGGGATATATCAAACTGGGAGAGGTGAGGGAAAGGAAAGATAAAGATGGAAGGTAACAATCCCAACCTCTGTGAGTTGCTGTAGGACATCTGCTCCAAAGCCAGCTTGGCATTTTTGAAATACAAGTGTTATCATAGCCAGTCAGGGCTGCAGGGCTTCAAACACTTTAAACAGTGTTTAAAATTTTAAGAGGAGGATTACAAAGATGAAAAAAAAGGTATAATACATAATTTGTTTTAAAAATTATGATGTATCCACTTTCAGCTAAAACTGCTTGGTCTTGCTTGCCTGTGTTTTGAGAAACTTGAAATGCTAGAAAGGCAAGACATTTTAGAAGTAAAAATATAAACAGATGTATTTATTGCACAGTTTGTAACAAAAGGATTGCCATTATACCCTTGGATAATACAGAACACTTATGAAAAAATTGTAAATAAAAGCATGGAAAAACCATCCAAATTTACAGTTGAAGAATAGAAAGAAACATTATTCACTTAGCAATCTTGCCTTCTAACTTTAGATTTACAGCAGGTATTTAGCATGCTCTCTCAGTAAAATTTGGACTGTAGAGACCAATTAAACAAATCTTCTCCATTTGGTCTAAAAGAAACCTGGATTTACATGTGTAACACACACAAATGGCAATTTCCAACACACTCACACATCACGGTTAACCCCCAGGGACGAGCACATTCTGGAAGGCGAGTGATGCTCTGGGTGCACCCTGTGCTGTGTGGCAGTGCTGGTGGGCGAGGATGGAGCTCTGGGATCCAGCTGCTCCTGCACCACAGCTGACATTGCACATGCAAGGCGTGTGCCCTGGGATGGCAGCAGCTCCAGCTGATGGCATTGCAGTCACCACACGCACAAATGACTTGATTACCTCTCCAGCACTCCACAGATCGTTAAGAACAACCACATTACACCCGTGCCTTTAGTGATTTAACTCTAACTTTACACAAAGCATCTCTCCCGCTGTGACAGAGCAGCTATAACCAGCTGATTATTTCTAAAATATTATATCAACAGTAAGTTCTACATTTGTGTTTCTTGCGGATAGTGTAAGGCTGTTTTGAGTCTGTCTTTTATAATAAATCTTTCTCTTTTACGACAAATCTCTTCATCTTATGTATGAAAAATTTATGAGGGTTCTTCATGGACGATACGAAATATGAACAGACAAAAAGAATTGGAAGTGATCTATCAAATTTTATTTTGCAGCTATCTTCGTAAAGCACACAGGAGACTGCTGTGAAAAATTATGTGAGCTGGGAAGAAAAGGACATTTTTCCACATTTCCATAATAAAAAATTGCATGTGACTGAGCAATGCTAATCTTCAATACTAACCCAATAATGACCTCATTGCATAAACGATATCAGTCATGTCTCTAGTTCACCAACACATGTATTAAACACATTTGCATTTAGAAAGTGATTGCTGCTCTGAGAGGGGCAGTGCCAGCCCCAGCTCTGCAGCACTGCAACACCCATTGCACAGGAGCAGAGCAGGAGGTTCTGGAGCCACCCAGAGCTCGAGACTGTCTGACAGTGTGGCACAGCCACAGGGCCAAATCACCAGGAGAAATCAGATTTCCCTCTAGTAACCAACTGCTTCTGCCCCAAACACAAATAACTGACAATTGGTATCACAAAATCATGCTCCACCTCCAAGGTCTAAGTTGACTTTGAGCCATCAAACCATTACAAAAAAGGGGAACGCTTAATGAATGTCAAATTCCTAATAAAAAGTGTGTTCAGTAAATGAAAACTTGATAAGTGTGGTGTCAAGGGGCAATGAAAATCTAAATACCCAAAACCAACTACAAGAATTCATCATGTTTCTTCTCCTTCGGTCCATGCTTCCCCTCCGGCAAAGTTCCCAAAATCAGCAAAAAAACCCCACAAAAACTGCAGTAGGAGAGATGCCAACTGAATATCACCCCAACAGTCCAGCATGGATTATAGGACGTGCCTTCCCACGCCCCAGCAAGCTGTGTGACTAAGCTGCAACTCAGAGAAGATTTGCTGCTACCAACACTTGTGAAGCCTTTTGGTCAGGCAGCTGCAGCCATGAGCACTGCTTGATTAGGAGTCTTGGCCAGTGAAATTTAATGGGGACTCGAGGATGCTACTGTGCATTGCACAAATTATTTAAAGGCTGTTCAAATCCACAGTCAGTTTGTCACCAGGAGAAAATATATATATATATATTCAAATAGACCTCCTTAGCATTTTATACATTAAAACCCATGATTTTTTATGCATAAATTTTAAGCTCCTGGTCTGGCATTATATTTTATGTCTCCTCCTGACAAATTGTGCCAGTATCGGATGAAACAGCTGCTCCCACCCAAAGCAGGCTCATAAATATTTCATCTCCCTCTGGGTTTGCAGCAGGCTGGGTGATGTGACAGCCCTGGGGGAGCACTGCTGTGCCTGACCCACAACACACACGAGCTTTTCCCGTGGCTCTCCTGGGATGAGCCCTCAGCACGGGGCAGAGAGGCTCCCAACAAGACTATTTACCCCAGAAAATGCCCAGTAATTTGCTCTGTCCCAGCCAGGGCGTGTCCAGCTCTGATGCCAGCTGCACCAGTGGCTGTGCTGTGTGCTGGGGCAGGGCAGGCTCTGCCCCCAGCTCGCTGCCCTGCAATGCAGTGACTGGCACACATAACGTGCAGGAGTGCAGAGAAATAAAATCCAGAGCTTCCCAGGGGCCAGAGGCAGCTGCTTTATGATGTGCAAAGTCTGTCTTTACTGGGTTTCTCACCTGTATAAATCTCTGTCCCTATGCCCTTGACTACCCGCAGCTCCTCAGATATAGCACGGCTGCCTCAAAGCACCCTGAACGACAGCAGAAACCTTCCTGAAGCACTTGGTGTGCAAAATTCAGCACTACCTGTGCAGCACCAGCCCTGCCTTCTCACCCCCACACACACTGTCACCTTCTGTGACTCCTGCCTCAGTTTGGCTGAAGCAATGTTTGAACGGTGCCTTGAGACCTTTCTGAGGCACAGGGGAGGGAAAGGAGGGTCAGCCAGCCCTGCAGAAGGGGAAAAGGACCCTGAGTAGGACATCAGCTTTAAGCTCTGGGATTCTCCCAATCAATGGGAATGGTAATTAGGTTACTGGGTCACAGAATGCAGTTTTCATTAATGGCTCATGTTTAATTTGAACTGCTTTTCCCTACAGGTATGGATTAATGCTTTAAGTATCTCAAGAGAAGCAAAGCATTAGAATGAGGCAATATCTTTTATTAGGCCAAGCAATATACTTAAAAATGCAGGCATTTTTAGGCATGCTAACCTCTTCTCCTGCCTCATTATTTTCTGCTGCTTTCAACGGACATTCTTCAGCTTTATTTATTTATATTTATTTTAAGCCAGGGCTATTGATCTCTGGTTTAGGGGGTTTTAGTGTGCCCTTCCAATTCCTGACTAAGCACTTCAATTATTTCCTGTAAAACAGGCAAGCTTTAATTTATATCTTTTATAAGTGTATAATGATATTAATATAAAATGAAACTTGATTTTACTATTCCCAGTACACTTATATAGCTGTAATCTCACTCTCAACTCTGATCTTTCTTACTAATGGCTCAATAATTAAACAGTACAGAAAATAAAGGAATATCTTTGTCCCATTGCTTTGCATGCTGGTAATAAACCAGGTTTTCTTATATTTTTCAGCTAGGTAATGTCAGAGTTTTGTTTTTTTTTCTTTTTTAAAAAATCAACTCAAGCTATTTTTAGAAGCACCCCCCTTAAGCTCCCTCTCAATATTCTACCAGAAAAAGTCTTTTGGCTGATTTGGAAAGTCTTTCACGCAAGTAGAAGGCTGTATTTTGGGCAGTGGGCTCTTCAGCAGATCATGCAGTGCAAACAAATGTACAAAGTGACCTTGGAAGAAACACAGCTGGGGCTGGTGCCCCTGTGCCCACACATGTTATTCACACTGGACCAGACTGGCCATGTGAACATGACAAGCTGATACCAGCAATGCATTTCTTCTGAGTGTGTTTGATAAGGTCTGCAGAACATGGTAAAATTTCTCTGATTAGGGTCCAGGTCCTCCAAATGTACCTCCTGCCTTACTATAGTGAGCCCAGTGCCTTATTTTATTATTCACCTCTCTTCTCCTGAGCCAGACCCAGCAGCACCTGCTCCATGTGGCACACGGTGCACGTTTAGCCCCAGTCTGCCACTGAGGCACTGTGGGGTCTTGTCTCATGTTACAGAGGTGTAACTTCAGTAATGCAGGATTAAAAACTACAATCCAGAGGTGCTAATTCTCCCATTCAGTGTTCAAAGGTTGCATTATATCATGGTTATCTGTTGCTCAAAAAAAATTATTCCCCTAAGTCCACTTTATTCCTCCTCAATTCCCACACATCTTATTAGCTACTACGACCACCTCTTTGCCCCAGGAGTGAAGAAAAGGCATAGGTGAAATGAGCAGTCCTGTACACCTGAGTAAGCATCATAAAACATAACCCTCTCCAACAACTCATTTTTAAACAAGCTTTGCACATCATGCCTTTATCATCCCTGAAGAACAGATTAATGCCATGGCACTTTCATGGGCATCTCAAGTCCAAAAATAATTTAACATATGAAAAGTAAAATAACTTTTATCTTTAAGAAACACTTACAAAAATGCAATTATCTAGAAACTGCAAAAACTTATTAAGGCAGCCTTACTAAAAAAAATTCCTATAACAACTGGCTTGATAGGGAATTCCTTCTAGAGCAGTGCTCTGCCTTTGCTGCTTCAGACACCACAAGAAACACCTTCTTCTCCTGATCCTTTTCTTATTAAAGCACAGGAGAGGACAGCAACCTGAGAGGCTGTGGCATGCCCAAGGACACCCTGCTGAGGTCACTTATGGAGCCCAGTGCCAAGCAGCCAATGCCTCAGGAGTCAAGTATGTGTGAGATAAGTAGGGCTTTTTACCACATGAACAAACAATCATCTCAGCTGCTTGATAAGCACTTGTCAAGACCACTGCTTCAATGACAGAGGAGTATTTTCAGGCGCTGGTTATTCAGAACAAGAGGCTGCTCTAGCCTTTACAAGCCTGCTAATGTACCCAGTCCCTAGTCCAGGGAAGTGTTTCATTCATACCAAACTCAGGATGAGGGGCTTGCTGCTAATGCAGAGGCAGTTTTGTCAGCAAGCCTGACATCAGCTCTCCCTGGCTACTCATCCCCTGCCAGCAGCAGCAGTGAGGGCAGTGTGTGCCACCCACAGGCAGCGGTGATTCCAGAGATGGTAATTCTGGTCATTCCAGAGATGGTAATTCTGGTAATTCCAGAGATGGCAATTCTGGTAATTCCAGAGATGGCAATTCTGGTCATTCCAGAGATGGTAATTCTGGTCACCCCAGAGCTGAGTGACCTGCAGTGCTGAGGAGGACCTGCAGTAACACACAGGTGGGAGATGTGCCACGCTGCATTGCCAAGAAGCAAGACAGCCTTGGCAGCCATGCAGTGAGCCCTGTTACCTTTGTCAGCTGCTGCTCAGAGGGGAAGCCCAGCCCGAACACGGTGTTGGCTCTGCTGTCTGCCCACTGCCCGAACTTCTGTGATGTTTTGGTGAAGGTCATGTTGGGGGTGATGGTGCTGTTTATGATCACCTGGTCACAGACAGAGCAAAAAAAAAAAAGAATTAAAACGTGCAAGTCACATCGGAAATGCATATCCTAGCAACGGTATCATCCAAAGCAATTAGCAGTCTAAATTGGGAAATTGCTGTGTTCAGAAGATTTTTTTTTTCCAAAATAAAACAGTTGTTTTCTTGTCTTCGTTCTTGCAGGAGTTCTGATGCTTTGTCTTGTTTTTCAAAGCACCATCACAGCCCTGCAGTTAAATGCGGCTGCCAGAACGTCACTGAACTCAAAGCAGGGTCAGGAGGCACAAAACTGCCCTGGCAGATGCAAAAACCTTTTTTTTTAGCATTAGGAAGTCATACAGCCACTGCCCCAGGAGCCATACAGCCACTGCCCTACCTGCTTGAGGCCTCCAAGCAGGGCAGCCCCCAGTAACACCTGAACTCAGACCTGAAGGGCACAGAGATATTCCTGCATTTTTCCATTTGTCCCCAGGCGTCCACAAGTAGGATGCCAGAGACATATCAGAAGTTTCAAACAAAGCCAGATAATAAAAAATGGGATAAAGGAGAAGCTGATAGCTTAACAGGGAGGATGATGAAACACATCACCAGCAATGCATATGCAGTATCAAATTTGGGCCTTGGAACAAATATTTTGCCTCTTTACACACGTTAACTAATATCTGCTTCATCACCAGCAACCCTAAAAGCAACAGTGGTTCTTGTAATTAAAGAAATAGCCAAACAAGAGGAAGGCTGGTGGATGAAGTCTCTGAGGAACTTAGTGGAGCAAATATAAAATGCAATCTTGCTAAGAGGAATGAGGTATATGTCAGTTCATTATCAAAAATCCTAACATTTTCAAGATACATCATTATATTAGTCTAGCGACTTCTTCCCCTGGAAATTAATTCATGTACAATGTTCTTTCTGCTAGCAGAACAAGAGCTTTCTTTAGTAATGCGTACCATCATTTCCAAAATGCAAATTATGCAGTAATTAAGCCCAATCTGTGGGACAGTTTAATTAACATGATCAGGAAGTATCCTGGCAACATCATTTACTATGTATTCCAAGCAGTTTTTTCCTAAGCTATCATTTACGTTTAGCAAAAAGTGTGAATTAAATTTACCAGAGGAAGATCCTTACTTGCTTCCATCCCTGACTTCGGACCACTGTGCTGACACTTTCATTTGCTTTCTTAAAAATTACTCAACTTATTTCCCTCCTCTTGCATCATCACTTTCAAACAAACCTACAATTTTCTGTCATTCCCACCACTGGAATTTCAGCAGAAGGATCAAGACAGAGGAGAGCCAGGTGAGTGGTACCCCTGACACTGTCCTTTGCATGGGAACAAACAGAGCAAGAAAGGGGGAGAGGTGACCCTGCAACCAGCACAGGTCAACATCAACAACACAGAAGCTGTGGCTGCTCCATCCCTGGAGTGTCCAAGGCCAGGCTGGATGGGGCTCTGAGCAGCCTGGTCTGGTGGAAGGTGTCCCTGCCCATGGCAGGGGGCTGGAACTGGGTGATCTTTGAGGTCCCTTCCAGCCCAAACCACTCTGTGATCAGCTCTCAGGGTCACATCTCCTTGAGTGGCCGGTGCACAGGCAGAGGTAGGAGCAAAGCTGCTCAGGTGTGCTCTCCTCCAGCTACACTGTGCCATAGGAACAGCCAACATAAGATCTAAATGTCATTTCAGTAATGTAAATTAGAAGAAAATCGGAGATTTTATGTAGGGGTTTGACAATGCAAAGGGACTGTGATAATACAAGGATTGTATGGTACAGAGAGCCAAAAGAACAGGAGGAAAAGCTACAACCAACCCCAAAATTCAGGGTGCTTTCCAGAAACTTTAAAGAAAGTGCTATATGTATATTTCTGCTTTAAAAAAAAATCTTACATCAGACAGATGAACCACTTGCAAATGTCTAGCTTCTCAAGTTACAGAATTTATTTTAAAAACTAAAAACTTCCCAGAAATTTCAAGTCATAGAAAGTATTATTTCAGTCCTGCTGTGCCTATCAACTTTGAGATCTGGGGAAAAAAAATAATAAAGTGACCAGTTTGTCTGAAATGCAAAAGCTTCACTCACTGAAAACTGACCCTGAGAAGAATAAAATTCCTCCACACCTCCTACAATAATAATTGAGAAAATACAAACATATTAAAAAAACAAACTAAAGTTATCTTTTACAACACAGTTCAATATTATGAGACATGATAAAAGCAATAATGAAGGCTGCAAACTTTAAACCAAGGAACTCCTTATTGAGCAATGAAATGCACTGCATTAGCTGAGCAGCTTAGAAGTTAATTTTTTTCTATGGCCAGTGAAGAATCCAAGGAAAGGTTGTGGTGAGCACATACCTCTGAGAAACTGACAGTTCATCTGTTAAACTTATAATAAGCTGCTGTTAGTGAAACTGCCTGGAAGCTGTCTCCACCTTTCCCCTTAAATCCTCCTCTGCCAGTCAGGCACTCCAGAAATGCTGCATTCCTACAGAGAAGTGAAAACCTAAGTAGAATCTTAGGAGATTAAGTCAGAGCTCATGTTTCTGTGAGTTCAGAGGGGATGGATGCTGTGGGTACATGCTTATTCACCTGCTCCTCCTGCCTATCCTCACCCCATCTGTACATTCACTTCCCCAGATCTGGCCATCACTTCAGAGCAGTGACACCCCACTGGCAAAGGAACAATCATGTTGGCTGTGCTTAGGAGAAAGAAAGGGTGCTGTAATTTCAAAGAACAATGAGCACTGAGGCTGGCAGGTGCTCCTGCCAGGTAACCCAGCTTGTCCCCACTCCCGTGGCAGGGTCACCCTCGGCTGTGTGGGACCAGGGGAGCGCTCCCCACCACTCCTCCATCCTCTGGGCACATGGTCTCAGCTGGGGCAGGAGGCAGGGGGAAACATTTGTGACCACCACAAAGGGAAAGGTCAAAGAAACTGGGAAATTTTTCTTTTTCTTTTCTTTTTTT
>VYZP01017435.1:5429-21528 GCA_013400635.1 Hypocryptadius cinnamomeus | reverse complement strand
ATTTTTCATCAATTTGTCCTGAATACAAGATGTTTTGCTTAATTATCCTTCTTCCAATTCAGGTTTTCTCATCTACATAATGAAAGCAAGCTGACAAGCTGATGGGAGATAGTTCCCTTCACAATTCAGCACACTTTTTTATTATTGTCCTTTCAGTACCTGCAAGACTATTTCTGGGAGTGTGAAGTCCTTCAAAAATTGCCCTCTATCTTATTGATTGATTGATTGTATTGATATTGAGATACATGTCATGTATGTATGACATAGCAACAAAGACATACTGGCCATTAAATACCTGCAGATAATATACTGACACTGTCTAGCCCACAAAATGGCTGAAAATTCCATATCCAGGCAAATTTCAGCACCATTTTCCAGCGTGTTCAGTAGATCTGCTTGACTTTTTTCTTTTTTTTTCCTCCTTTTTATTTAAAGCTTCTGAGGTCTTTTAATCACTTCGTTTGATTGGGTTTTTTCATATCTTATATTAAAATACATGCTCACCCTTAGAACTGCATATCTCAAAGGAAGGCTTAAAATTAAATTATTAAATTTATAAGGCACTTATTGAACAGTATATTTGCCAAATGCTACAAGATTATTAAGCCAAGCTTAATGATGTTTGTTGGCCAAGTTTTCATGCTGTGCTGTAGGAGCTCAGTAAAGTTTTCATCAATGTTATTTAATATATGGTAACCAGCCACTATTTTGGTAGCATGGAGCTGCTGTGTTTTCTGCAGCTCAGAGGCCAGGGAGGGCTGTGAGCCTGGAACCAGTTTAGTGCTTTAGTGAAGCACTGGAGCTGTTCAGAGACATCACTGAACTCCTCTCTGTGATGTAGGGGTAGGCTGGTCAGCTTGGAGAGGGGTGAGTCAACTCCAGAGGACGATTTCACAGAGCAGAAGACCCTATGAAAATTCCACCTTTTAACTTTTGTGGAATAGCTCCACTGTGGAGAAAGATATTCTGGTCTTTATGTTTTTGGAAAAGCCACATAAGACCCAGGTTCTGCTGGAAGCTAGGTATCAGCTGTCTCGTTTGGGAAGAAACATGATTTTAGGAAACAAGAAAAACATTAGAACACCTAATTAAACACCTGCCAAGTAATGGTAGATCTGCTTGTTTCTGTTATGAGCAGTAGGATCTTGCAGACTTTGAAAGATAACTCTCTGAACATTCACATGGAGTGTTTAAATTTGAAATGTGGTCTGGCAGAACGAACCAGAGGGTGTGATTTTTATGGACTGGGTTTGGGGCACAAAGTGTTGTTTTCCAAACACTAAAGCAACTCAAAAGCCTTAGTCTCACTGTAGAGGATGATTTAGGCAAATGAACTCCTTAGTATGTTGACTTCTATATGAAATGTGACTTCTAATTGCTTAACGGTGATATCTGCAAAAGAATTCAGATGATTATAATAATTTTAAAGAATACATAACTAACCAGGATGCCTACTTCTGATGATTTCAAGTAATTTTGTTCTAAATTATTCTTGCTGTTCTCCTTAGATTTTATGCTACCTACTAAACAATTTAACTGTTTTGGCTAAACTTCTCCCCAGTGTAAGGGCACTTAACGTACTTGTTCCCAAGAAAGACCTTGCATTTTGTTCTTCATTTCCAGAATAGAAAAAAAACCCCAAAACAACCCTTAGATTGTCTCTTTGGAGCTCCCTACCTTTTTAATCTGTGCATTTTAAGATTCACAGAGAGTATTAGATATTTAAAAGTCCTCATTATTCTGTGTTTGTCAGCTTTGAACTGTCTTTGCTATTAGCTTCTAAATGATCTAAGTCTTTCTATAACTGACTGGAGTGTTCCTCATTTACTGTTCCCCAGACTTTAACACTATCAATTTATAAGCACTTAATTTGCTTCTAGTTACAATGCTTTTTGTATTCTGGGCCAGCTTTCTCCATCTCTTCTGCCACTTGTGGTATTGCAGGTATTTACTATTGAACTTCAATCAGTGTTTTATTTAAAAGAACAAACAAACCTTATTTTTTGATTAAAAGAACATGTGCAGTCATCATTATATCATAGTACAATGACTGTTTCAGACATGAATCCCTCTGCTTCCAAACTCCTCCAGGTTCCTGGGGGCACCAGCTTGTCAGCAATACAACTGTGAGTGCAGGAATGCTGTTGAGGATCACTTGTTTACCAAAATTTACCCTAAAATCCCTTTCACCAAGCTGCCAAGCCCCTGCCATCACTTGGCTAATCTCCTGTTGTAAATTATGCTGCTGTCAGGGCAGTGTGGGCAGGGAGAAAGCAAAGGTGTGCAGAAAGAGCTCTCTGGCTTTGTGTTACCTCTCTCTCACATCCTGCACCTCTTCCCACGTCTTCACAAGAGTTAATCTGGGGAGGAAAACTCTCTTTAGGTTGACAAATTTGCACTGCACCAAGATGAACAATATTTTATTTTTTTTCATCCCTGGCTGGATCTTCTTGCTGAAAGATAAGATTTTGGATAGAGAAGTCAAAAGGCAAAGCTGACAGCTCTTCAAGTGCTTAATTGATAGGTGATTGTGTCTATTTTATCAGTGATTGTATCTCTTACAGCAGAAAGTGTTTCCATGGTTTTCCTTCTTTCGGTTAGCACAACGTTTTCTAACATTTTTCTAATAAGCTCCCAACAATGAGGAAAATTGTGTGATAATTAGGTGTAAATGCTAAATTGGATCCTGGTTTGTACCAGTTTAAGGTTTTTACTTCTTGCAAAAATACGCCAGCAAAGAAAAAATTCCTAGCAATTTCTTTTTTTCAAAGCAAAGTAAAAAATTAAATATTGTACCTGTTAGTGGTTTTTTTTTATTCTCCCTTCCCCCCTTCTCCAGATAGCCCTGGAACAATTTATCTGTAGGAAAGACACATACTGTATGAAACTGCGAGTAGCGATGCTGCCCACCACTCTTGAGTAATTTGTTGCCAACCCTCTGATTAAACTTTCTTACTTCCTCCCTTTCAGCCCAATTTAAATCAAAATACCTGTGGAAACAATTTCTGTGAGAAAAATGGAAAAGTTCCTAGGGTAGCTGAAGTCCCACAGCCTTCTCCATTAACGTGCCTGGGTGTTTGTTCCATTTATGTTTTATTTATCATGCTCCTGAGGTGTATCATGAATAGCATTTGTAAGGCATTCCTACTAGATAATGTGAGTATTGTGAAGAAGTAATATTCCATTTAAGACCAAGAAATTTGCCATGACAAGTTCACCACTACAGTTGTACACAACATAAATACTGTCAAATTAGGCATTTCTTTCACTTATGGCAAAGTTGCTCGGGGTATCAGCAGAGCTCCATGGGTGGACTCAGCAGAGCTGTGCTTCCAGCTATGGCAAACAGCTTTGCTTTGACCTTGGGTCAATCACTTCACCTCTCTGTGCCTTCATTTTCATTCCCATCTCTCTCCGCTTTGATATTTGCTGAAGGCATTGGTGCTGGGACTGTCTGCTCGTTCCTCCAGCCTGGTGTGATCCTGCTCCCTCCAGCCTCTGCAGTGACCTCTTGGCACAGCCTTAATGGAAGCAGTGCAAAGTCTCACCCTGGCTTTCCTGGGCCTGCAGGAGTGATAATAAGCTGCATTCACTGGTGTGCCCTCACCACTGTTATCACCTCCAGGCCAGGGTGCCCAAAACAGAAATGCAGTGGCTCTGTGGCAAGTAAACCTCATGACTTTCAAACAGGAGTCCATCCTGCCTGGGAGCAGAGATTTATCTCCTTGAAAGCATCACATTTATTTTTAAATGTAAAAAATAATAATGCAAAACTTTAAAGGGGCAGTAGAAGAGGTATGGGTGTGAGTGGTGAAAGCAAACCTGCTGGTAGCTCAGTGTCTGCTGGCTGGAGCAGATGTTTGCCCAGCCTGTAGCTGCCCTGAGAATGGCCATTGAGGGACCTGCCCTCCTGCTCTCCACACAGCCAGCTGATGGGAGCAAGGCTGAAGAAGTGCAAGCCAGCAATGACAGGAGCAAGAGAAATAAGGATTCCTGCTGATTTTGGTGGCCCAGCTCCCCTCTGTCTGACCAGTGAGCCATGAAGGAGCAGGTTCCCCTTTGCTGGCTCCTTTCTCATCCTCTGGGAGAGCAGAAAATGCTCCTTGGGAGCCAGAAGAAGGCACTGCACAACACTTCCCACAGAGAAGGGAAAATATTTGTTTTGGCAAGTAAGCCAAGGATTTCAAAGAGAAAAGTGCAAACACATGCAATAAGCTAAGCAGCTATATTTCTTCTTACTGGTAAGTGCAGGTATGAAACAATCCCCAGGCTGAATAACACTCCCATTAATGCACAGGTAGCTCCATCAGAAGCAACAAAGTTACTCCAGATTTATGTCAATGTTCCCAGGAGTTTGCTGTGTTTTTCAGTCATCTTAAGAACAATCACTGCAATCTCACTGAGCTCATAAAAAGGGTACAAAATATTTTTGAAGCCTAACACAGCACAGACAGCGGTGTGATATTAAATGAGTTTTTTCAGTAGACTCTCCAAAGATTTATGTCCATTTATCAATGCCTTTTCTGAATTACATACATAAAATCTTTACATGCAGCATAACAAAAAGTCATGAACAGTATCAGTATTCAGATGGTATTAGTGACATTCAGCATGACAAACTGCGTAGGAAGCTGGTTGTCAAAGCCCTGTGATAGTGAAAATGGCTCTGCTCACAGCACCAAGATATTACTGCTCTCTCTTAAAGTCTGAAAGGCTGCTAAAAAAAAATCTCTGGTATATTTTGTAATTATGTCAGAGGCATCAACATACCATTAAAGTGTTCAGTGTTTGGTATCCATTGCTCCACTGAGGATATGTGGGAGCAGTCCAGCCTTTCCACACCATCCCACTTCCCCAAGAAAAAAAACCACCTAAACTTGAGCAACTAAAACTGTCTGTTGTTTTATTTGTTTGGGTTTTTCAACACAGTGCTAAACACAAAGCGGTTTTCAGCATCTTCTAAGAGAAATCTGAAGACACTGATAATAAATTACTGAGAATTACTACAAATGGCTGATTTCCACACCTGGAAGCACACTCTGTCCACAAGTTCAAACCTGAATCTGCACAACTTCTGTCCTGAATTAGCTGTAAAAAGGGAAATCCTGAACATTTCAGGATGATGTATAATAGAAGCAACAGACCCATAAAGATTTATCTTTTTGTTTACTTTAGTATGCCTGGAGATTAGAAAGCTCCCAGAAGCACAGGAACCAATAGAATCGGTTAGGGAAGGGCTTGAGGTGTTTGGGTTCTGTTGGTTTTGATGGGAGATTGGTGCCTCAGCATCTTTGTACAGCAGGTCTAAGGTGCTACAAGATGTGCAGCTTGCCAAACAAACGCATCAGATGCCCAGGATGGGCTTGTACCTGGGCAGAGCTGCCCTCATGGTGCCTGGAGCAGTGAGGGGATGTGGCCTGCAGTGCTCATCACATCTGTGTAGGATCTGCACTGGGTGTTGGCCTCACAAATGATACCTGAGGTGGGTTAGAGTTAAGCCTGAGCATGGTGTGCTGAGGGGCCTGGTTTCCATCTGAACCTGAAGGCTCTCTCCACACCAGGGTTAGTGCAGGAAAAACTTACTCAAAGTCACAGTGTGAAAGATGCTTCTCCTGAGTCCCTCTGGGTTGTAAGCAGCACCATGGCCATTTTTTCATGTTTATCCAGTGTTGTTGCTCAAGGTCTGTGGAACATGCCCATTGAATCAGAGAGGCAGAGAAGAAGGAGGGGAACAGCACTCTGTGCTCTGCAACCAGCAGCTGTGACCTTCCTGTTTACTACATGTAGATATATAATTATTTTTCTTAAATTTTTTTTCCATTTGTTAAAGGAATGAGGCAGCAAATCGCCAACAATAACAGAAAAATCAATACCCGCCTCTGCTTCTTTTGTGAGATTTGGAACACGGCCTCAATCTGTCAGACTGAATTACAGAGAGTGTGGGTGTCAGCAAGGGCTCAAACAAATAGACCTGCCACACTGCTCATTGATAAAAGGCTTAGGTCTGTACCAGTGTCACCACTGCTGCTGCCTCCAAAAGGCACCGGGAGGACAGGAACCTTTCAGACCAGAGTTACAGAGCCACGAATGTGTTCACTTGCACTTTGCATGTAAGACTGCACTAATCTCCGGAATAAAAAGGGTAAACAAACAATTTGACAAATACAAGGCTCTGGGGCATTACCTTGCTAATGGATGTTAAATCAAATGGATGAATTTGAATGGAAGGTGATATATCAACACAGGAATGTCATCCCAAAATAGGCCATTGATCCACTAGCTGAGAATCCAGTCTTTGACAAAGGTCAATGCATCGGAGAGAGGAACAACCTCTTCCAAACTCATCATTTTCCCAGGCAACAGTAAAAGGCTGTATCAGTATATAGAGGAAAGCTTCCTCCTGTGACTCCAGATGGTAATTAGTTTATACCCTGGAGCATGAAGATTAACATCCCTTATCACTTTTAATTTTGCCAGTGGATATTAAGCCACTGCAATGAGCTTTTGAATCTTTGAGTAATACCCCATGAGATTTCCATCTTACAAAAAGGAGCTGGTGAAGTCCAGCCTAGCGTTTGTATTGTCCCACTGCCCAAAGAGACCAGTCAGGACAGCTGCTTGTGCCAGTGGTGCAAGAAGGTGCTGTCAGGAGCAGCACGAGGTACATAAAAAGTTAGCATTGGGGATTTACAGGCACAGAAACAAGTTTACAAGAGGAGCTGAGAGTTAACTTCACTGATACATTTACTGAGAGAAAGGCACCCTTTAATTTTCTTAATTAGAGGTGCTTGGCTCCTTGTAGCCCAGATTCCCGAGAGATAAAGGTGGCACTGGTGGGTTTGTCTGGCAAACTGCAGCACATAGAGCAGAGCAGGGCTTGGGCTGCTTCTGGCCAGAGCTGCCTGGCTAATGGAAGACAGAGGCTCAACACTCTGCCTTCTCTGCCCCTCTTGGCCAGGCAGTGCCAGCTCAGTGTCCCCTGTGCCTGTTCCTGATCCTCACCCTGTGCCTCAACTCAGCAAGGCAATTCTGCCTTGCCCCAGCCACCCTTCCCACTGTGGGACAGACAGAGCTGCCCCTCCTACTCCAGAGCCTACCCAGACATACGAAGGGCTTTGGCTTGTTGGATCTGCATCTCACCCTTCCCTCCAGGGGAATGTCTTTCAAGCATCTTATTCTAAGCCTCCTTCTCTTAAATCCATTGTTAATCCAGCCAGAAAACCGAAAGTTCCCACAACGGCCTTATGCAGACCAATTCCTCCTGTTTCATATTTTCTTTTAACTAAAATATTTCCTTGCTGCTTTATTTCAAAACGAGCTTTGATGATGTGAATGTCACTAGATTCCACATTTAACAAAAAGGACATGGAAAATATGATCTTGTTCTTCCCCTGCTCTGAGTAGGCTGCAGTTAATTTCACAGACTGGTTATAAACCATGTCTAAAGAGGAAAAGTCTTCACTTTAATCTGTATCAGCCTTTGCAGCCTTTCTAATTTCATGAAATGTCTCCTCATTCTTGTCCTGTACTATGGGCAGAATAGGAAAATCCAAGGGGCTTTCATTGAATTGTTCATTATTTCATATGCCTTTGTCATTCTGTATCTATCTATGCAGCAATGAAATATTGCTAATAGGGGAGCAGAAGCCTTTTGTTGAGGACTGGAGCTGATTGCCATGGACATGTAACTAATAATATATGTGGTTAAGACTGTAATTTGGAGCAAGGCTAGCACAGGAGAAAGCAGAGAGGAGCATACTGTTTCTCCTGATGAAAAGAGTCTATGCCAGAAAGGAAGCAAAATAAAGATGAGCATCCAGGAAGGGGGGAAAAAATTCCTCTTTTTGAGATTGTGTTCACCTCTATACCAAATGCTTCCTTTTTTGCCTTTCTTGTTCCAATTCTCAGTGTAGCAGCAGTGCTGTGAGAAGGGTTAGTCTTGCAGTATCCTCATTTTCAAGACTTATGGTAGCGTTTGCTCTTGCAAAGTGCAAAAGTCTTGGTGATTTCATTTATTCAACAGATCTAGACAAGCCTTTGAACTTCTGTGTGCCTGAACCAAATCTGAATTCACAGCCTTCATTACTGACCTGGTTCAGCTTCCCATGAAGTCAGCTGGAGTCTTTGCATTTGAGTCAGTGTGGCCACTTAGAAGCTAACAGGCTTGCACAGGTTTGTACTGACTTGATTTTGGGGAGCTTCTTTAGAATTGTTTCTACAGATCCAAAAGAGGAAATGACAAGTAATAGATATTTAAAATAATATGTGATTAAATATCATGCAGTCTAAGAGTGCTTGGATTTTCACAGGAGTCTATGGTTAAAAGTCAAGCACCACATTGACAGAAATTTGAATGCATAATTTCTACCACAAGATCTCCAAACCCTGGCCTGACTAGACCTGAGTTGGTCATCAGATCATATTGCTCCCTGAAACACAACCTTCAATCAGGTGTTATCCTTATTTTCTATGGAGATAATCATCTACAGCAAACAAGGATCTGGCTATTATTGTTAGAAATAAACCTGGCTAGAAGCTGAAACTCCTGTTTGCAACCAGGATGTAGGAAAAAAAATCAAAAACCTGTCTGCTGTAAAGTGCTGAGGAAACTCCTCTGCATAACCAGAGACCAGGCAGTGTCCAGTACCTGGGAGCCACAGCCTAATCTGCAAAGAGATGAAAGAAAGTGGGAATTTAGCAGGTAGGACCCCCAGACTGGTGGGCAGTCAGCCTGGCAGGGGGGTTGTGGGCACTCAGCAGACAAGGTGCTCGCTGTGTTTCTGCTGTACCCTTTCCTGATCTGCCTTGTTGCCATAATCAGCAGGTTTCTGCAGAGTGCTTTTGTTTCCACGACCCAAAGTTCTCCCCTGGTAGAGCAGAGCTGTTTCTGAGGGTGCTGTAGTGCTGCTTTCAGGCAGTGAAGTTTCCTGCTGGGGTTATGTGAGATGCAACTGGAGGTCTCTTGCAGGCACAGCTAATTCCCTGCTGCTGGTGTGCCAAAGTCTTATCAGCCATTAGAATGTCAGCAGAAAGCCAAGCCAGTGCTCAGCCTGGCATCCCCAAGATTCACGGAGGATCGGCTTTGGAAAAGGATTATGCTGAATTTTCTTTCAATCTGCATTTATGAATTTTTTTGGCTTGGCTTTGCACTGTGCCAATCTTGTGCTTGCCCCAGGGGGGCTGTGAACTGCAGCAGTGTTCTTGCCAGCTATTTCCTGAATACCTGTGGTAACAGTTTCCAAGGGGCCGTGCCACTTATTTATTCCTCTAAATGGAAGAGTATTGCAGCAGCAGTGCTCAAACTGGAGGGAATTGGAGGATAGTGAAATTGCTACAAATTGAAGAGTTAGGAAAATATGACTTAGCCCTGCCTGGAAAATAAGTCACAACACATAGCAGACCCTTTTAAATGAAGCATACAAATATGCAAACGCCAGTGTGGCTGCATGTCTTATGGAATTGTTTTTAAGCACATTTCTCCTTGGCAAAAACATTACATGGGCCACATTCAGTCAGTTTTAGGAGAGTGCACAGCTCTGCAGAGTGATGGCAAGGCACAGTTATCCACATGTGCCCACAGCTGATTCCTACACCATGCTGATGTGGGATTTCAGTAGCTCAAGAATGGCAAACAAAAGTTGCATTCACCGTGCACAGCTCTCTGAATAATTCACAACCCAAACTATCTGTCCTGAGCACCAGGAAAGGTGGTAAACAGATAAGCAGAACTATTCCATACAAGAAAGCCAGCCAAATGACAGGAAGCTTCAAGGATGTGTGAGATATACCAGGATTATCTTACATGGCAAAAGGGAGCTAGAAAGAGTTGCTGTTCTTATTCACCCACACAGGCTTTTGAAGTCAAGCAACTTAATGCTGTGGTCTGTAGCTCCAGGAATAAATCTGTAGCACAGAGCCAGGGAGAGCTGTGGTTTTACTCATGGTTCTACTTGATTTTAAAGAGGTCACTTCATCGGTTTCCTTCTCTACCTTCTGTAGTTTAAGCAGGAAACTTCCACAGACAGGACATTGTGCTGCTGCTCATGGGTGCCATTAAGTGACTCCTCAGGGGATGGGTATGGCACTGTTTAGGGAAACCCCTCCATCTCAGGCTGGACTGACAGGCAAAGCTGGACCCCTGGGTGCTGGGCCTGGCTGCACATCTCCAGGGGAGGTGACAAGTGGCCTGTGGAGAAGCCAAATACTGTCCCCTCTGTGGCTGTTTGCTGTGCAGAGCTGCAAAAGAGTGGGAGTTTCTTGTGTTGGCCAAGTTTAGGACAGCAGTGTATTTTAATTAACAGAGGGGGATTACCTGCAATGTCAACCTGGTGTGAAAATTTGTATTTCACGGAGATATAGAGCCTTATGTCCCCTTTGGTCCCCAGAAAAATAAAACCCTGAGTGAACAAGTAATGGCTTTTGTCTGGCAATTGATTGGTGTCTGGCTTTTCATGTGGTTCTGCCGTTCAGCTGCTGTGTCTTTGGTGGCACCATGCCAGCAGTTATGTTCCTGCAGAATAATCACATGCAGCAATGTGTTTTCTTTTGTTTTGTTTGGTTCTTTTTATTGGTTGGAGGTTTTGGTTTTTTTGGGGTTTTTTTTGGTTTGTTTTGTTTTGTGATTTTTTTTGTTGGTTGGTTGGTTTTGTTGAAATAACAACTCTTCTAGTTGTTATTTCAAAAGCAACAAATGGTTTTGCTCTGGGAGCAGCTTAACAAAATCCCAGCACCCAGCAACACACCATTTGGCAGGTGAAGCCCTGGCCACAGCATAAGTGTAGGGAGAAATCCTCCAAGCAATCAGAGATGCTTTGTTCTTCTCAGAGTCAGCAGAGGCTGGAGAGGGCTGTGACTGACGGGTTCTGCTGCCCAGCACACGGGGACAGGGTCCAGGCAATGCCCTCCAGCACTGGCTGTGCTCTGCCACTTGCTGTGATATCTTTCTGATAGCAGATAACTGGGGGGAATATAATCCAAACAGGGAGCAAATGCATGCACCAAAACCTAAGGAATATATTCCAGCATTCGTTTGTTCTCTCTGAGAGAAGAGTCACTCAGAGGCTGAGTGGTTTGAGGTGGTGTAGAGACAACCACTTCCTCAAGCTGACTCAGGCCTCCCCACATAGCATGTGAAAACCCTGTTAGCTCTCCTTTAATATTCTTTGGAAAAGGCTTCTGTTCATGTTGGTGGCAGTTTTTGTTGTTTTTTTTTTTTCCTTTTTTTCCTGAGGCTCTGCAGGCACAAGCGTGTTTCACAGCTGGTTTAGCAAGGATGCATCTAATTTCGAGGACACTGAGGGTTCCCACAAGCTGTAATGGCACTGATCACATGGGCAAGAGCAAAGGACTGTGGAGGGTCTCTCCTGAAATGTCTGCCCAGCACACTGCTGCTGAAAGAGGGATGTAAAACACTGAGCAGCCTCAGAGCAGCTCTGAGTGACAGCTCAGACCTGGGACATGCTGCATTCTTTGCTCTTCCCTTGAATACGCTTGCTTCTGCCTCTGGCACCAAGCTTTCCACCTTGAATTTTTCTTCAAAGCCTTTCCACAAGCTTGTCACTTTAACACTGGCTATTCACTTCCTCAGTTCCCACTCTCCCTGGTGCCCAGGACACATTGCTATGTAACAGCTGGTGCCAGCACACCAGCCTGCTGGTTTGGTACTTCACACCGTCCTGTGAGTTTAACTGCACCCTGCATTGGCCAGGCTGGCTTGTTGTGCATGGAAGGGACGTGTGAAGCTCCCCTTGGGATGTGCAGCCCATGGTGCACCCAGCAAAATGAGTATCCAGTGTGCCATCAGAGCCCGGCAGAATTGGCCTTAGCTGTGAGGCTGTGAAATGTAAATGGTGAAAAATCACTGATGCATGTGATCAACAAATACAAATACAAATACAAACAAAACACCAAATGCACAAGTGGCTTTGAGAGGAGGCAATGGCAGGGCTGTGTAATGACTCTGGGCACAGCCCTGGCTTGAGCAGGCCCTGCCCCTGCCTTGGTAAATTCCCAAATCCTCCAAATAGAAACAGCTCTTGGACAGGGACAAGACATACACAGTACTGCAGTATAAATTTTTCTTTGCTGCTTTGCAAGAAGGATGTGGTTTCTTGTGCCAGTTCTGGTAGTGCTCAGTTAAGCCTTGGGGAGATCAGGAGGAGCTGAGGACTTCCCACTCGGTTAATCTCTCAATTGTGGTGCTTAGTGCTTTTTTGTCTTTAGAGAATTGAAGTGTGGGTCACATGTGGTTTTCATGTTGAACCAAAATGTCCACATGGTTCTATTTTTAATCCTGAGCAATGATATCCCAGCAGTGACAGCAGGACAGCCCCACAGGTCTTCCCATCATCACGTGGGAGGATGTGTGGTGCTTCAAAGAAGATGAGGAACATGTGATATGAAAAGGCCTTTGTAGCCCAGAGTCACACTACAATAACTCTGTGCTCAACAACAGGTTGTGGTTTGAAGAAATATTGCTTCTGTCAGCCTTGCATAATGGAAACAGTAATCAGCCTCCATTAGGTCAGAATGCATTGTCAATCCACAGTGAAGCAGAAAGGACTACATCTCGGAAAACCTTTTCATTAAGCAAAGAAAATTGATACCAGTGCTTGGCTCAGCCTAACACTTTGTTCGTGAGGCCAAGTGTGGATAATGGCTGGGTTTGTTTTCCTTTCATTCGTTTCTCTATGCACAGTTATTTTGATTGGGAAACATCCACCTTTCATTCTAGATGAACAATTCTAAAAACTTTCTCCCAGCATTTATTATCTTGTATACACAATCAATGTTTGTGTAAAGAACAGCATTAGAACATCGTTCAGGAAAAAATATTTTGGCTTGTGGTTGAAGGCACAGTCTCATTCTAGTTGAAAAACATTTTTTTTTTCTGTGTGATAGCTACAGTATCTTTTTTTTTTTCTTTGTGGATTTTGTCAAAATAGCTAAGGGCCATGTTCATGGGGAATAGTATGCGTCTCAGTAGCTCACAACTACATGTGTGCATTAATGATGTAGTACTGGCTACACAGGGGCCTGCATGGTTAACTGTGCAGCCAGTGTGTGAAAGGACTAAGGTTTAAAGGGTAGATACAAGACGTACACAAAATAATACAGGATGGTAAAATATCTTTGTAGAGGCATTCTGTGAGAGTGGCAATGTAAATGATGCTAAGCCTGATTGGTTAACCAGAAATCATTGCTGTGCATCAGCCTTGCAAATACCACTATCCCCTCACCAGGATGAGCTGATGATGATAATGAAAAAGAGTAAATGGATGGGTGGGCTTTTGCATAACACTGCCAGATCTAATTCTAGAAGTGGTGAATCACTGCTGCTCCTATTGCTACAGGATTTTCTTTCTCATTTTTTTTCCTGTTGCCATTAAGCTTCTCTTTATGGAGAGGAAGACCCTTTTAAGCCTTCTTTCTAGCCCTTCTAATTCCATGTGTTTTTCCTGCTTTTCCCAAACCCCCTTTGTTTATGAGGGTGTAATTAGGAGTAGCACTTTCCCTCACATTTATACCATCAATAAACCTTCTTGGTTAAAAAAAAAAAAGAAAAATCAAACAAACTCATTTCAGGAGACAGAGAAAGCACTTTTGCTCTGTTGCAGGTGGCTTTGGGAAGCCTTGCTATTGTGGGTAATGAAACATGAAACAAGACGTCAAGGACTGGGAATTTCAATGCTCTGTGGTATTTGCAATACCACTTCTTCCTCTTCCCCTGTATAACTCATGAAGGGTTGTGGAGAAGGGAGTTTGTTGTGGGGTGTGTGCACCTTTCTCCAGGTGGGCTTCTGAGGGCCTGGGCTCAGTCAGGGGGTCACAGGCAGGAGGCAGAGCTGGCTGTGGCTTGGGGCTGCCTCCTTTGCTGTGGTCATCACTCCTTGATGGCATTTACTCAGCTGCAGTGTGGGCCACACAACTCCATCTGTTCTCCCACAGCTGCAGGACTGCCTTGTTTGCCAGATCTGGGCAGGGGGTGAGGTGTCCTGCAGTGCCTTGTTGTGGGTATCCTTTGATATTGGGCCTATGGATAACCACAGTCCCACACTGGGGGGAAAGCTGGATCAGGTTGAATCCAATGTTGATGAATATGAAGAATGAATATGAACATAGGGAACATGCACAGGAGGGATTTGTACTGATATAAAACATAACATGATAAACCATCACACTGAAGTAAGTGTTTGTAGCTAGAGAAAGTGATCCCAAACTTCTCAGTACATAAAACCTCTGGGATCCTGATTTTTTTGCTTTTTTCTTGCATTGCCTCCCCCATTGTTTGCTACTCTTACTGCTTGCCTGTCTCTGGATTTAAATGGCTCTTTTCACTGCAGTAACAGAACATCATGAATAAAATGAGGCTGTAAATTCCTGTAGGGGACATCCAGCCCACAGCCAAGTGTATATAAATAATGATCCATCTAGAAAGGAGGGGCTAGAGAAACATGAAGTTATGGTGGTTGCTTCTGTAGTATCCACACCTGATACTGGGTCTGCTGGCAAAAAACTGATTAACAAGTCCCTGACCAGAGAGCTCCAGAACAATTCCTCCCCAGACTAGACATTCTTCTCTCCCTGTGCATTTATCTCTTAGCATTTTGGACCACAGTCATACATTAGGCTGATAGCTTTATGTTTCCTTTCTACTATCACTCATAAACTATGCTTAGTCATAAAATTGCAGCTAAGGAAAAAATTAGTGCATCTGCTGTTGTTAGGAAGCCTTCATGTCATCATCTATGCTCAGTGTTTCTTTGATTCCTCATTTGTGACCTATCACAAATGTGAGGAAAGATTTTTCTGGCAGAGAAGATTTTTACCCTTATCTGATGTACTCATTTAAAGGAAGAAGCCTTTCTCCATGTTATTCCCTTCTTTGCCTATTTACAGCATGAATCTGTCAGGGATGCAGCTGTTTTGAGCAGAGGGCTTTTCAGTGGATTTGGCCCTGGGCTGAGATGTGGAAAATGAAGTAATGCCATAAATTCTTGTGTAGGTGAGGACTGCAGTAACTTGGAGGACAGCAGAGCCATGGAAGTGTACAACAGAGCTGTGGTAGGGGATGTGTCTTTGAGGCTCAGAATGTCATGAGAAAGACATACAAAATATAATGCTCTTGTCCCAAAAGATGTAATCCAAAATAAGTACTGTGGGGGTTGCTCTGGCTTTAATTTTAATTTTATTTTGGGGCTTTCTTTGAAACTTGCATCTTTTAATGGCATTGAGTTCCTACTCAAGTTCCCAGAAAAATTTCTGCATGAATTTTCTAAACTTTCTCTACTTAAATTTTTTTTTTAACTAGACCAGAATGCCTTTGGTTTAACTTTGATTAAAATGATAGATAGAACAAAAATGTCAAAAGCCCCTCAATAATGTAATTAGTCTGTTTCAATATTTTATTAATGAGTTTTCTCATCTGAAAGCATTTGTCTCAAAAGCTTATTTCAACTGTTATTTAAGCAAAAACTAATGTAGAAAGTTAAAAAATATTGAAGTTTTATTCCTCTGCTTATTGAAGTTTTGCTTTCTATTTTGGAATTAAAATGAACTCCCAAGTTTATGGAGTTTTCAGGAAATTATGGAATTCTACCACCTTTTCAGAGATTCTCCCATAGGAAATGTACTCTTAGACTGGACAACCTTGCTGATGAAGTTGGTATAAAGAGTGTCTAATTATGGTTGAAGACTGGTAAAGCCTTAAGGAGTCCACACTGCACCATCTGCACTGTGTGCCAACAAAAATAATTGCTGCTCTGCAGCAGAGTCCAGATCTCCTCCTTTAGGTCTGGCCTAAAACAAGAGACCTTGCTTTGCTTCCCTGGGCTTTTCCCATTGCCAGGGTTTTGTTCTTTCACCTCACCTTGCAGCTGTCTCTGCTGAAGGAGGTGACTCAGTCTGTCCTCACCCAGGAGAGTGTTGAGAGACCGGCTCTAGGGTGAAAATTTAATTTTCCTTCTTACATCCAGGAAAAGCAGCTTTCATGGCTGGTGTACCAGCTTTAAAATTGTGCTGAAGACAAAGCAGCTTTTTCTAAGACTGACTCAAAAAAAAAAAAAAAAAAAAAAAAAAAAAAAAAAAGATGGGATTAAGG
>VYZP01017432.1:1097-14002 GCA_013400635.1 Hypocryptadius cinnamomeus | reverse complement strand
GAGGATGCAGCTATAAAACAGATTATACCTTCAATGAATTGCTTTAATCAAATTCTGTTAAGCTCACTGAATCACAAAATAACATTAAATACAAGTGTCAGTTCAAAATCAAAACAAGAAAGAATTCTGTAGGTAGCACCTTCCTTTACATTTATTGAAATACATCAGATCAAGAGAAAGCATGCAATTTTGCAGTTCATTTGTTTCTATTCTTTGAGACTACATGCAAAAATTTTACTCGTACCTTCAAAGAACACTGAGCTGCAGCTGTTTTACATGAGCAATACTTTAAATAAGGCTTCCATTTTTTACATATTACTCCATAGTTTGAATGGGCCATGTATTTCACACTTCTTTTTTGTTTTTAACTCTCCACTTGTAAATCACTTTATCTTTGAGTTCTAGTAGCTCCTACATTCACTTTTTATGGTTCAACCAATTTTCTTTTCCATCTTTCACTAATGTTTTTTACACTACCTAGGACTATCTAGACACTTTACCTGTACATAGTTTTACACTAAGTACCAGGCTATCCTACAGAATTCTCTCAAAAATTCAATGAGCAAGTCAAGTAAATCAGATGGGCAGGATGACTAAATTTCTCTTTGTTGTACTACAAGAATCTATTAAGGATAATGCTAAGAGATCCTTAATTAAACAAAACACATTATAAATATCAGTACTAACACTGGAGAACACATCACACCTTTAGCACCCCATTTAGACAGATGGTTTACCATGACTTCCAATATACTGGATAGGTAAAATATACACTTCCTCCAAAGAAAGGTACATGGAGCTGTTCCCAAATCATTCTTTGTAGTAGTTTTATTCTGCCCACAAGTGTAATTCCTTCAAGCAATTAGACACTCCAAATAATTTGACCCTGCTGTTGTGTAGCTCTTGGATCAGATTAGAAGGAGGAGGAGATCCGTTTCACAACCAAGATCTACAGGTTTGATGAGACACAAACCTAACAACAACAATCTTTTCAAGCATCCCCAAAGCAAGTTTTGAAAGGGGCATTTAAAAAAACGATAGAGCAGCTGAGGATATTTATAGAAAACTCTTTCCAAGTATCCATGTTGAGTGAGAAAATGCCTTAAAGGAAAATGAAGAAAATTAACAAGTAGACCATGGAACAATCAGTTGTGTGCACTGGTGCCATAATGTGAATAATGATGAAGGGGAGATCAGCTGCAAGTAGAAGCCAGCTGATGAGCAAGAGATGTAAAATGAGAAACAGCTGGCTGGAAGAAGGAAGTATTGCAAAGGGCTTCATGGGGGCAAAAATCACATTTGCCATACCCATCAGAAATGGAAATGGCAGTGTTTGGGAGGATGGAATATCATGAGTGATTTAACTACACTGACAGAAGGACACCATTCAGAAAAAGTCTTTGGGAGTAGGATATATTTTAGATGGAGGAACTCAGAGCAATAATAATTATTTGGCACAAGCTGCATAGTAATATTGTAAGTAGTAACTGAAATTATGAATACAACCTCTGCAAGGCATACCTGCCAATTTCTCAAAATTAGTCACCTATAAATACTGAGTAATAATTATATATTGATTGAAATCTTTTATTGGTCATCTCAAATTCAATTTCAATTTGACTTGTTAGGTAATAAAATTAAACTATACTTTTAAAAAGGTTTTTGAAGTTATTGGACAATTCAATTCATAGTGGACAATTCAAGAACATTTTGACAAATATCAAAACACTGACTGAAGTAGTCGAGAACTCTTGTATTAGAAGGAAGACAAAAAACTAAGTTTATTGGCTGCAAGTTGAAGCTAAATAAAAAGGGGACTAAAAGTATACTCTATAATGAACCTTCCTAATCTTTCTGACCTTTTTCATTACCTGTGTTGAATTGCTTGGAAGTCACTTTAAATCTGTACCAGGTAACTTTCCAAACAACCTTCTCCCACAGAAGTCCTAATCCTACCAAAACATCTCTTATGGTAATTTATTGGTGTTTACTAAATGCTATTAATAGCACAAGAGTGGTTCTTGCTTTCTGTGGTTATTTCAAGCAATGACTTTGTTGCTAGTTGTGAGGTTTTTGTTCGTTTGCTTTTTAAATAAACTCGCTTTCTTAATGTTCATTATTAAACATGTACTACAACCAGTTTTGGAGTCTCCAGGATAAAACAGGCATAATGGAGGAAGTCCAACCAAAAGCTACCAAGACAGTCAAGAGCAAAGAAGCTGAGAAAAACGAAGTTGTTCAAACTTAAAAGAAATCCGAGGGGAAAGCCAGTTGATGTTTAGAACTATGTAGTGAAGATTAGGCAAAATGCCTCTCAAATGCATAGCAGAAGTGTGAGAGGCAATGGACACATGTTAGAATATGGGAAACTCAGTAAAGGAAAGAGCTTATTCACAGCGGCGGCAATTGCACATGGAACAGAAGCTAAAAGATAACTGTGCTACATCCATCCTTGGAGACATTCAAAAATCCAATAGTGCAAAGCCTTGAACAACTTGACCCAAGTGGCTCCACATGGCACCCATGTGAGTCGAGATGGGCTGGCAGCCAGAACAACCACAAACCACTGCTGAAATGCAAACAGTACATTTCAATACCTTCACTACCCAGAGGATCCCAGAGCAACACCCAGGCAGAGGCACACAAGCAGGAGCAGAGGCCCTGTCAGGCTCAGTCCATCCCAGCCCACGGCAGGGCTGCTGTCTGCACCCATTTATCCAGGGTCCACACACATGGGGTTTGTCACCCTGCTGTGATCTCCCTGTGCTTTTTATGATCTCTGAGCTTTGGTCTCTCACCCAAGACAGGGAGCTCAATCACACCTGTGAGAGTGCCTCCAAGTTTCTGCAAGCACCTATGTTATCTCTAGACAAAGATTCCACTTCTCAAAACACAGAGGATAAACAACAGTAGGCATAATACATGGGGTTTCCTTCACTTTTATTCTCCAGGCCTCAGCATCCCCAGCTGCAAGGTCACTTAAGACAATCTACCATCCTCCTGCTTTTAACCCTTTCTTCCAAACAACAACTATAGGTCCCTTTCAACCTTCGTAATTTTTGTGATTATGAGATTCTAATTGGGCTCACTGAAAATTCTGCCATGCAACTAACCAGGCTTATTGAAAATAGTGCTATCCAATGTAAGAGTTCAAGTTGTAAGGCTTATATTGGAAGACGTTAAAGAAAGCAGCAATAATAACTTTTAAATATGTAAAAGATTCTAAATATGAATCACCTCAGTGAAAGTTTTGCTATAGTTTATTTTCTAATTTTTAAATCCTGGGATGCCCTCTTCAAATTTTTTTCAAAACCTTGAAAACAATTAAGCACAAAGCTGATCAGGTTGGTAGAGCATGAAAAAGAAATACATATTTTCTGCCTTTCTACGAAAATGTTCATATATATACCATCCAAATAAACTGAAGACTAATTTTCAGTGAAATCATTGGCAATGCAAAGCCTTCTCAGTATATGTTAAGTAGCAAAGTATTTGAGTTTTTATTCTCATTAACTCTTGTCTTTAATTTATGTAGCAGCAAAGATAAGGAAACTTGTATTTACCAGATGAAATAGTCTGACTTTAGAAGCTGATTCAAATTGAGTTTAAAGCTTTTTATATCTTCGTTTACTATTCATACATCAAGGCAAGAGTTCAGCAAGTAATCAACATATAAAATATAAAGAGAAAGTACTAGAAGTAAATCATTTAAAGACTACTTAAGACAGCAAAAGCACCTTAGGAAGAAACTGGGAGTACCTCTGAAACTCTCAAAAATTACTTCTTAAAAGCTAGAAAATTACCATATGATAAGGTCAAGAGTGCTAAAGTAGATAACACGTGTTTCATGAGAAGTGTGGTTAATGTGCAGCTGGGTTTTTAACAATTCTTTAAAGTATAAGATATGGGGTAAGAATTGGTGTATTTAGTTCCCTTCAAAATGTGACACAGTAATTGATATAATAGTTGAAAGCTGATACACATTCCCTCAAGTACTTACTAGAATTAATCCCTGAAAAAAAAAAAAAAGCTTGCATATAACATTTTTTTTGTTAAAAACTATAAATTAGCAAGCTTCTTAAAAGTCTGCATTATTTGATTATAATTATAGATGTCTAATACTTCTTTATCTTCACTTAATAGCTTTGTCATCTTCACATCTCTTCAAAAAATGTTTTGATTTCTACATAAACATTTATGTTAGAGTTTCCATAGCACCCCCAACCATCCAGGAAAACAAAACTAAAAAATACTCGGAAAAAAACTTATTTCTGTATTATTTTGGTCTCCAATGCTTTGCAGCATGCATGTGTTCACAAATAACACAGAGGATATCTTAGCAAAACAAGTGTCATGATGGTCAGGCTGTGATCATCTATAGGTATCCAACAGCATTTTGGCCAGCTGCTGACTTTTCATAAAAGTCTGGAAAAACTCCACAGAAAATGTACATGAGAAAAAATAAAAATAGGAAGGGGAAAAGTTAAATAATATAAATTTTTAATTCTTCATCCCAGGCAAATGGAAGACATAATTCTCTTTACTGGGAGAAAATGAACTGCATATAAGAATGGTTCCTTCATCAGGATATACAAACTCTTGTCTCTTTATTTTTGGAGAATTCATTTCCTTCTGGAAAGTGTTGGCAGTTTGATGTCTGTTGGCTGACACACTCCAAGAATGAATATCTGAGACAGCGTGAGGCCAAAACTGCTGACACAATGAAGTACTTAGGATTATTTGCTGGGTCAATGCAGACCTACTCAAATCACAGAACACAAAAATCACCCCTTAATTCTCAGTAAAGGCCACTTGTTGTCTTCTATCCTTTGAGACTTTCACCATTTGAAAAACAGGAGATAAAAGCACACAACCATGTGCACTGTTAGGCTTGAACTGATTAGCAAGCAAGCCACAATCTCCACAAGAAATATACCTCATTTGTAAACAATGCACTTCAAGCAATTAAAGTACATAAACAACTATAGCAAAATATAATTAATTTCAGTATAAAAAAAGAAAATTACTTTTTCAGAGATTAATTCATGCCAATCATAAATTACCTATGTTTTATATTACATAGGACAATCTATTTCATGGCTCCATTTATAATTTTATCTGAAAAAAACCCAAACAACCAAACCCTATGATATATACATTCATGTTCCTGCCATTAAACTGAGATACCATTCAATTCTCACCTCTGTGTTCACATTCCCCAAGACCACATTCCTGCCACTGAACAGAATACACCCATGTAAGACCACTGATCTTAAAAAAAAGAAAGAGGAAAGACTTTACCTATTTTTCTCTTATTTGATTAATTTCCATTAACCTCATACAAAGTTTGAAGAGAGTGGGACCATTGCTGGGAGTTTCTGCTCAAGGTTTACAGTGGAACAGCAGTAAAAGGATATATTTGAAAGGAAAATATTCCTCAATTGCATAATTAAGTGTTGTGCCAACAGCATCCCAAAATCCACTGGTCCTACCTAGTGACTTGCTGAGATGCCTCTGGCCGAAAAAAGAGAGAAAATAGACAAGATTTAGAAGAAATTAAGTGCTTCATCCTTTCCTAAATGGAGCTGACACTTTCCAGCATATATCATTCCAAAGCAGCACATGAGGCAGGAGCGTTACTTATTGGCACAATGACTTTAAAAGCATTGCTCATTTTTTACATGCTGCCCACACCTAGAGGAAGAATAGTGACAGAGCACTAAGAAAATTAATCCCTAGATGGCACCTCTACTCTGTTATTTTTACTGTCTAAAGCCTTCCTTAGTCTGGGAATGAATTCTGGTGGTGGTTTTCTTGTACAATTTCTAAATGGATTTGTGGCAAGCATCACGAGAATGAGTTCACTGTCCCTATTACTTTAACTATTCTGTTCACAACTCTCATCTTTCACCCAGGTTGCCTGCATATTGTTTATTTTCATATTTGTCACAAAACCATTGCATCTGTGACAACGATTTGCATTTTACACACGTTAGTCACAGGCCGCAAAAGACAAAAGAACAATTTGCTAATAAAATAGAAATAAAACTAATTTTATAACCTGGCCTAACGATGCTCCGAAGAACAAAGCCTCATACAGCAGAAAAAGCAAAGCAGATTCTCCCCGAGCACTATTTTATAATTTCGCTTCGTTTGAGTGACTTTCTCCCAGCTCCTACACTGCCTTCCATCGCCACCTGCTGACACGCGCGAAAATAGCAACAGAGAAATGTCAGGAATTCCTTCCTGCTGTATGTTTTCCTGTTGGTGAGCCATGCAAGAAATAGTTATATTTCTTTCCCCTGGCCAATGTTCAAAAGGCTTAAAAAAGCATATGCAAGTGGCTGGTATTCCCTCTAGCATGGCAGCTCTCTATTTATGAAGCAGTGTCTCATTGGAATCACTTGGCTTCTGAACACAGCACAATGCAGTCCTGAGCAGCAGACACTAACTTCAAAGTTGAAATTTAAAATAAAATGGATAAGTGAAGATGAGAAATGTATAAGAATTATGGTTGAGAATAAAACAAAACCTTTTCCATAATGACAGCTATTGAGATGTTTGAGCACTTCATAATTCTAAAGAACATCATATAAAATAAATACTTATTTTGCTGAATAGCAATGTAAATACCAAAATACCTAACACTGAATTTAAAGCGAGCACCAGTCATCGTGCTGGATTATTCCTTCACAACAGGATTATTCCTTAACAATTGTACATCGAGTTGTAACCTCTCGGAGGCTACCTTTTATTAATATTTGTCAGAATCAGGAAAGGAGAAAAACATGTAAAATGAAGAAAATGCAAAGCCCATTGTTATAGAGCTTCACATGATGAAGCTGGGAATTACAGTAATACTTTGAATGCTGTATTTATTCTCAAACCTCAGTCAGATAACCTTCCAATCATTAATCTAAATTTTTCATCATGCCTTTTGCAATTTTATATTTGGAAACAAGGTTGAAATTGAAAATACATAACTCAGCTTTTATATTTTTTATTTTAAGCATTATATACATTAGTATTGCTTACCTAAATGCACCACTTTATGAACATTATATATGGAAGGAGTGGGTGTATGTTTGCTTGTAGGTTTTGATGAGGGTTTTGTTTGCCTTTTCAGGCTTTCCTGTGCATATTTCTTGTCACCCCCCATAAATTTTGCTTCTCAGAGTAGTTTAAAACTAAATGGAGCTTCTACAAAACTCAATCTGCATGATATATACAAACCTCATAATTTTTAAACTACAAAAAACCCCACTAAATGTAATTTATGTCTATACTTAATATCTAATATTTGCCTATACTCTTATACCTTGGAGTTCATAAACTCAGAAGCTGCTATATGATATTTAAAACATGAAGGGGAAGCATTTCTTCTACCAATTACCAGCAGTAATAGTACATGGCTTAATATCTGCAACTGATTTGCATCTTTCACCTTACTTTATAGATTGAATCATCATATTGTATTTAAATAGGAAAAAAAAAGTTTATACATTGCAGAACTTGAAACCAAAATTTTTCAGGTGCTACTGTTTAAAAAGTAAGGATATACGCTTGCTTTGTTTATTTTCTAAAAATACACAAATAAATTTTCACCAAATTGGTATTTCAACAACAAATCATGTATTTCTAAAAGATACAGGGTCTTCTCCTCCCCTTAATTTTCAAGTTCAATCATGTCTTAATGAAAAGAATAAGGTAACATAATTTCTTACTGCTACATGTCCAAAGAAATATGTGACACATGAGATCACTCTTAGAATAAATATTTCCAATGTTTTCAAGAAGAATTCCCAAAAGCAAAAGCAAATACAAAGTCAGCTACTGTAATAACAAGAGGGATGCTGCCCATGCTGTACTTACAGCGTGTTTGTGCTCTGTCAAGCAAACTGAAACAGCTGAAGAAAACAGAAACTAATTCTAAGTGGTTGCAGACCACATATGCAGGCATTTACTGTATAAAGGAAAGGGGTTTGATCTTAAGTACTCATTACTATGCCTCAATGGACAGGAAGGTCTAGACACTACTCTTTTAATTTAAGAATTAATTTCAAGGAATGGAGGATTAGCTAGCAATTCTAAGTATTCATCCTAAATTAATTAAGAAAAGCTGGATTATTTTTTAATCTGAAACTCTCCGAAAGGAAATTGCAAATTCAAATATATAAACAAGTTTTCTTAGAGTAACAGTACACAATTATTTTCCCTCCAAACTGATCAGGGATAAGTTATATTTATCTGGGTAATTTTCTGATTAATCTCTTATTTTCTGAGGATTAGACAATAACTTTGTTTGCCAGATCAACCACTTGAGCAAATTTGCAGACTTGAAATTAATTGCATTTTTTCTTACTAGGCTTTATTAACCATTTGTCAACTTGTCACATGCTGTATTGAGTTTATAAGCTGCCATTTTAATTTAGATTCCTTTATGCATAGAAAATTGACATAGTATATACATTGACTTACACTTGTATTAATCTTGCCATGTCACAACCATATGAAAGCGAAAACTGAGCACAGCAAGTAACACATAACCATATATTTTCTATTGTTTTAAAAGCCCTTTAAATAATTATTGGTCTTGCTTTAAGACAAAATAAAAGAAAGTAAATCTGAAAGGGGCAGTGAAAGAAAGAGGCATTTTTAAATGCAGAACTACACAGGCAACGCTAGAAAAACATGGTCTCTTCCTCATCAAGCTTCCGAGATTAAACTTCAACTAACTCGACATTAAGTCTCAGTATATTTTACGGTAAACACTATAGAATATATAGAATATTGATCAAATTAAAAAATAACACCTTCACCCATCAGCCACAGTACAGAACATTCAGAAAAAACAAAAAAAGAAGTCAAGGACAAAGGAAGGACAGATACGACAAATGCCTCAAGTCAGCGAGAGACATAAATGCTCCCCCAGCCCCTCATTCTGCACAAAGCTGGACAGCCAGCTGCATGATTTTGGGACACATTGGGCCTAGTGCCAGAGCAATGCATTTTCCCACAGCTCTATTTTGTAAAGCTTTCCTGCTCCTAGAGTAAGTCATTGTCATGGTGACAGAGAAAAGGGGTGGAGCACTGTCTATTTGATACCATCTCCACCATTGCTCGGGACATGGTCTCGGAAGGAAGAAGCCACAGCTGGAAATAAAGTTTGCCATTTTGCCTGCCTGGCTCCTGCCAGAGAGTGTGTGGAACCAGGAGTCAGGGCCATGCTGCCACTCAGCACCAGGAGAGAGCCCCACAGTGCCACTGCTGCTGCCACGGCACCCAAGAGAGCCCTGGCACCGGGATTGCCACAGTCGGCATTTTGGCAGCACAACCCCTTGTTCAGAAGGGGTTGTGCTGCCAAATTCAGAACCCCTTAAATTAACTTCCATGTTCTTGTTATGTCCCTGCTTCCTGTTGTTTCTTCTTTCCAGGCTGGGAGGGGTGGGAAAAAGCTGGACTGTGCAAGTTCTCCTGTCACCAGTTTGTGTCTTTGCTGGCAACCACATCAAGTGCTGCTTGGAGGGACCTTCGGTAATGCACACGTTGTTTGCAGGTAAAAAAGTTTCTCTCTCTGTTGCACACTCCTTTTTATTAATTTCAGTGTGGTTATTGCTATTTCCGGTAAATTGTTATTCCTACTTCTAATCTCTCCTTGTGTTTCCTCCATTATCGGATGGGGGTGTTGGAAAGGGAGCAGCTTGAGTGGGTTTAAACCACCCTAGTCATATAGACCCAATGGCTTGGAGAGACTAGATACAATTATTTTCAGTAGGTTTGCATAGTGTAGTGAAGCAACAGCCTACTTCTCAACACTAGATAATAACATTAGGCAGGTAACTGCATTTCTTACAACACCTGAAGGTTTCCACTACTCTATAGAGCCTGTACTGCAGTGTGACTGATGGATTCAGCAAGAATTTTTACTTAGGCAGCAATCTAAGACCTGATATTATTAATGTCACATTTCCCAAGCTTTTCTCTGTATTCTCTTCCTACAACAGATCCAAAAATATATCCCTGTTTGTAATTAGTGTAGGCATAGGGCCGTGCTGACACAGCTATTCAGTTTTGGTGCAAGGAGACAGCTGATATCTTAAACACTTTGCATGCTGCTTCTACCACTTAACCACACACACAGTCTGTAAAATACTGACTCAATGTTAACTTGCTTTTTATTAATTCTGCTCTCACAGCATATTCCATGCCACACTATTCTATAAATCAGAAGATTATTGTTTGGCTGCTGCTGGAGTTCAGACTCAAGGAATTTTGTAAGAAAAGAAAGATATTTCCTTCAGAAGATCCCACTCTGCAGAAGATCTAAGATAAAGAGAGAATACTTCCCAGGATTAAGTTAAAAATCTAATTCCAAAGTTATGAAAGGAGGAAGATGTGTTTTCCTTCCATGTATTATCCCTAGGAAATAAAAGATGCAAGTTTAAATAAATTCTACCAGAGGTCTTCCTAGGGAAACTGAGACACAAATAAAAATTACAATCACTAATTTGGTGCCACATGACATTGGTAAAGCCTTTTTGCATTAATACCAACACACTAGTTTTGGTCCACAGACCTCAGAGCTCTGCAGGCCACATGACACTTTTCAGGCTTCCCTGGGCTATCTGTGATAGCACTCACCATGCATTGTGAACAATATTTGGCATTAAAAACCCCCCATGTGCAGCAATTCTCTTTGGAAGTATTAAAAAAAAATGGCAATGTGAAGAAAGTGCCTAGTTACTGATCATGGAAAAGAAGAAAGTTATGTCAAATTTTCTACATTAAAAATGCTGAATTTTTGTTCTAGATTTCACAGCACTTTGGAAGATGATCTATAATTCTCAATGTATATGCTGCCACCATGTCTGTAGAAACTTTCATTTCAGGAACTAGCATATAACTCATATGATCCTTTAAAATCCCCATAATACCTCACCATTTGGTCTGCATCTCTGCTCTTCCCTCTGTAATATAACTTTCTTTTTGTCACCACAGAAATGCATTTTGTCAATAATACAGCAATCCAAAAAGTAATATACAACATAGCAATGAAAGTAAGTGCAAATAATTAGAACCACCTCTATCACATGAAAAATAATCTACTTCATACCAGTGAGCATTTGGAGTTCATTCTCATTCAAATATGTTTTTCTGAGAGACTAATCTCTTAATCAGGCAAATCACCACTGCTGTGAAATACAGCTAGTGGAAAAGAAGCTAATAAATACTTTATGTATTTTTACTGATACTGTATTTGAGCGACTTAAAATAGCATGCTAAACACATGGTCATTAGAGATCTGTTACAATATAACATAGATTTAGCTCTGTCCTTAAATAGTATTTCAGAAGCGTAGTAAAAGCAAAACCAAATCAAACAGCTTCTTGAAAGTTTAGAAAAGAAAGAGATTTGCTTGGATACAAGGAAAAAAAAAAAGCCATACAAAAGCACTACTGTGCTGGAGGAGCACACTCTAATATTTGCTAAGCATTTATTTATTTAGATTACCAGGAAAAAGCTAGTACATTGGACTATCCATCCTTTATGTAGTCTTTGCACTACATAAGAAAACAAAACATGGGCTTGAATGCATTATCTAACTCACTACCTGTACTGTATGTTTATTAAAATCCCTCTGCACCATTTCTTTCTGCACATACAGCTAGAAGCAAACCCAAAGTTCTAGTACATCCCCATGAGACAACTAATTTAATGTGGAATAAACTCATGTTGTTTTGATGTAGCTGTATGTTTCACTTGCTGAATTCAGCAACTATGTGCTCCTCCTTTTCTTTTCTCCCACCATAACCACATTACTCCAGAGCTTTGTGTGTTGTGAGGAGCTTCCCGCTGGCTACGGAGGACTGACAAACACAACTTCCTGCACAGGGTATTCTCATTGTCTTGAGCCAAATAAAAATCAGGACTGCTTGACATCACTGCAGCTTAAGCACCAGTTGAAGTTAATCAAGTTTTTCTTCTGTTCCCTCGTTACAACAAAACAGCTGAATTTATGTAAAATTTCTTTTAGAAAATAGTTTTTAGAAGTACTTAATTATTCCTAAACTTTACCAGAAACGGTGACAAAGAAAGAATATTAGATGAATGAAGAGAGGCATGAAAGAAGGAAAAAAAGAAAAAGAAATTAAGAAAACAAATTATTAAATAAAGTTGAACTTCAGATTTTTATTAGACAATTGTTATTACTGTTAAAACCACTGTTTAAATTAGATCCATATTTTTCAAGTGAGTATTGAGTGTCAAGCTAATATTTTAAGATGATACTCATTAGATGTTTAAAATTAGTCCCTCACCACTAGTAATATTTTATACTTCTATCTTATACAAATAAACCTGGACAGAATATTAAATTTTATCTGTGAATATTGTTATGATATCCATAAAACTTTAAAATCCTTCTACATTAAATGAAGCCTCTAAGGTCTCAGAAATATTCAGAATCTATAGTTCCAAGTCAAAGTCAAGAAATTGGATAAAAATCAAGAAAACTACTCAGCTTTCACTACATGTTTGCCTGGGGGAATGAACAGGGTGGAAAACTTGAGATGACTTTTTTTTCATTTAATATCATTGATTCACAGTAAATAATATGTACTTCAGTATTTTGTCCTCTCATTTCCCTTCTAGATTCCACAAGGTACATGGGTCAATATATTAGATTTCTGTCAACAAATACTTTTCCAGGTTAATTTTTAAAAACTTGTTCTTGCTTAACTCTATAGCAAAAATATTTTCCTGGTTCTATTTAACAGCTAAACGTACTTTTATTCAGTGAAATCAGAAAGTTTCACCAATGCTGAGGGTCATTAAACTAAAGACAGGAATATGATTCAGTAAGGAAAGCCAAGACCTTAATTTTTAGCTAAGACTTGATTTTAAAT